>PVIU01008999.1:32956-79328 GCA_004026605.1 Ondatra zibethicus | reverse complement strand
CTACACAAAATACTAGAAGGAAATCTCCAACCCAAGCAAGATGGCTACACCAACAAAAACACACGCAATTGATGATATAATTACAACAAATCCCGAAGAAGAAGAAAAAAAACACACAAAATAACATCACCAATGAGGAAAACAAAATTAACAGGAGATAGCAACCACTGTTCATTAATATTGAAAAACCTTTTCCCAACCCTTTACTCTGAGATAATGTCTGTCTTTGTGGTTGAGGTGTGTTTCTTGTAAACAACAGAATGTTGGATCCTGTTTTCATATCCATTCTCGTAACCTGTGCCTTTTTATAGGTGAATTGAGTCCATTGATATCAAGTGATATTAATTACCAGTGGTTGTATACTCCAGTTATTATTTTTTGGGGGGTGGTAGAGTTTGTGTGTTTCCCTTCTATGAGTTGTGCTGCTGGAGGGTTGTTAGATGTCTGTGTTATCATGGGTGTTGTTTGCTACCTTTTGTTGTGGTTTACCTTCTAGTACTTTCTGTAAGGCTGGGTTCGTGGCTACATATTGCTTAAATTTGTTTTTATCCTGGAATATCTTGTTTTCTCCATCGATGGTGAAAGAACACTTTGCTGGGTATTGCATCCATGGTCTCTTAGTGTCTGCAGCACATCTATTCAAGACCTTCTGGATTTCATGGTTTCCATAGAGAAGTCAGGTGCAATTCTGATAGGTTTACCTTTATATGTTACTTGACCTTTTTCCTTTGCAGGTCTTAATATTCTTTCTTTATTCTGTATGTTTTGTGTTTTGATTATTATATGGCGAGGGGATTTTTTTTTTATCCCGTCTACTCGGTGTTCTGTATGGTTCTTGTATTTTCATAGGAATATCCTTCTTTAGGTTGGGAAAATTTTCTTCTATAATTTTGTTGAATGTATTTTCTGGGCCTTTGAGCTGGAATTCTTCTCCTTCTTCTACCCCTATTATTCTTAGGTTTGATCTTTTCATGGTGTCCCAGATTACCTGGATGTTTTGTGTTAAGAATTTGTTGAATTTGTCATTTTCTTTGATCAATGAGTTTATTTTCTCTATCATATCTTCAGCATCTGAGATTCTTTCTTCTATCTCTTGTATTCTGTTAGTTATACTTGTCTCTGTAGTTCCTGTTTGTTTACCCAGATTTTCCATATCCAGCCATCCCTCAGTTTGTGTTTTCTTCATTGCCTCCATTTTCAGTTTTCAAGTCTTGATCTGTTTCCATTATGTGTTTTATTGCTTTTTCTTGGTTTTCTAGTGTATCTCTGAGGGATTTATTCATTTCTTCTAACTTTTTGTTAGTCTTCTCATCCATTTCTTTAAAGGAGTTTTTCACATCCTCTTTAATGGTCTCTATCACTTTCATAATGTTATGTTTAAAGTAGATTTCTTCTACTTCTTCTGGATTAGGTTGTTCAACTCTTTCTGTTGCATATTCGCTGGATCCTGGTGTTATCATTTGCTTTTCTGGTTGTTGGAGGAATTCTTGCGTTGGCGCCTGCCTATCTTTTCCTTTGAATGCAGTCAGGAGAGTCTAGGTGGCTTGGTCCTTTTGTTGTGACTGACTGTGTACTTGGGGGATTTTTCTTGTTCTGCCCTCTTTCAGGTCCCCTCAGCACTGGAGTTGGTTCTCAGATCCCCTCCTCCCTGAAGCAGGCTGTGGTATTGGATCTAAGGACCCCCTCTGGACGGCTCTACTGGTACTGGATCAGGGCCACTTGATGGCCAAGGACCCCACAGACAAAAGCACAAGCTTGGTAGATGCAGCTCCGTGGAACAAAGGAACCCCTGCTGCCCTGCGCTCACCATCCTGTCCCCAGAGCCTCAGCCCTGAAGCAGGCTGCTTTGTGAGATCCTAGGACCCCACAGATGGAAAGGGGAGCTTGGGGGCAAGCTAGGGTGGGATATCAGAGAAGCCTGTAGCCGGGAGAAGCCCTGCAGCCAAATGGCCAGATAGTTTAGGGGGTTGGAGGGTGCCTATACCCCATTCCCAGGGCATCTGGGAGGGCGCCGAGTGGGGACACACTTACCCTCCAGATGGTTCTGCTGGTACTAGATCAGGGCCACTTGCTGGCCAAGGACCTTGCAGGCAAAAGTGCGGGCTTCTTAAAATATTTTTTAGACCACTAAATTTATGTAGTCTCTGGCTCTTAATTACCCAAGCAGTGTTAGGTATAGTTTCCATCTTCTGGAGTGCACCATAAGTCAAATCAGACATTGCTTGGTTATTCCACAAGCTTTGTGAAATCATTGCCCTAGCATATTTTGCAGATAGGAAAGACTGTAGGTCAAAGGTTTTGTGGTTGGGTTGGGGGTTATGTTTTTCTTTTGGTAGACTACAAAGTCGCTTCCCATACCAAAGACTCTACAAAATAGCAGTGAAGGTTCCACATAGGCACCATGCCAACTTCTCCATGTCCAGAGGGTTGTTGTCTTCAGCAATGGGGCCGTGTTGTCAGTTCGTGAAGACAACCCAATGGCTTGGAAACAACCTGGATTATTTGGGGCTTTCAATGGGACCTCTTTGCCCAATAACTCAATTGGATGTAAGCCAGTACTAATACTGGAAGCTTTGTTTGGTGAAAAGAGATGGCTATTTGGGACTCCTTCTTTCTCATTATTTGCAGACTTCATTATGATTGCCTTAATATATTTTAAAAAGTTTCGACTGAACTTGGTTTCCATATGACCCCATAAATGCTCCTCAATTCTAGCTATTTCTCTTATAACACCTCAGTCAACCTCTTCTCACCCCTCCCCACCAGATTCTTCTGTTCCTGTCACCCCTCAACCCCTGGTCCACCCATAAAATCTATTCTATTCCACACAAGGGTGGTTTATGTGTCCCCCAACCCTAGTCCCTTCCTGTGTACCTATCCTCTCTGGGTCTACAGATTTTAAGTTTTGTTATCATTTATTGAATGGCTGATAACTATATTTAAGCAAATATATACCATATTTAATTTGGGGATCTGTGTTACCTCACTCAAGATGAATTTTTTCTAGTTCCAACCATTTTGCCTGAAAATTTCATGATGTAAGTGATATTTTGTTTGTGTTTTAACAAATAAAGCTTGCCTGAAGATCAGACTGTAAGAGCTAAACCACTAGAGGCAATAGAGTGATGGCTCACACCTTTAATCTCAGTGGTCAGGAGACAGAGACAAAGGGATCTCTGCTAGTTCAAGGTCACCCTGGGCTACAGGAGACTGAATCTGTCTAAAAGAGAAACAGCTCTCACAAAGGTGATCCCATCACTTGGGATCGCACGCCTTTAATCCCAGCACTAGGGAGGTGTAGACAGGAGGGATATGGCTGAGTGGAGAAAGGAATATAAGGCAGGAGGAGACAGGCTTGCACTCCCACCAACAATGCATGAGTGTTCCCCTTATTCCGCATACTTGAATTGTCACTTCTTTTATTGATCTTAGCCATTAGTGTAAAATGTAGTCTTAAAGTGGCTTGGATTTGCATTTCTTTGGTGGTTAAGGATGTTGAACATATCTTTGTTTCTTGGGCATTTGTTTCCTCTATTGAGAATTCTTTATTTATGATTGTATACATTTTTAATTGGATAGTTAAAATTGATTTTAAAACCATAATTAATTTTTTTCCTTTTTGATATCTAATTTATCAAGTTCTTTATTTATTTTGGATGTTAGGTCTCTATCAAATGTGGGGTTGGTAAAAGAAAAATTGCTAAGCCATAGGTTGACACTTTATCCAAATGACAGTGTCTATCCATTACAAAAGCTTTTCAATTTTTTGAGCTCCCCATTTATTAATTGTTGTTCATAGTGTCTATCTGTACTAATGGTGTTCTGTTCAGAAAGGTTTCTACTTTGCCAATGAATTTAAGGTTATTCCCAAAGTTCTCTTTCTATCAGGTTCAGTGTGCTCAGGTTTATGTTGAAGCCTTAGATCCATTTGAAGTTGAATTTTTGTTGAGGGTGATAAGTATGGATATATTTGCATTCCTCTATATGTGGTCATCCAGTTTTACTAACACCATTTGTTGAAGATGCTGTCTCTCTCTCTTTTGTTTCCAATGTGTATTTCTGACTTCATTATCAAAAACCAGGTTTTCATAAGTTTATGGATTTATGTCTGGATATTCCATTCAATGCCATGCATCAACATGTCTGTTTTTATGGAAATATCATGCTGATTTTATTACTATAGCTTTGCAGTAAAGCTTGAAATCAGAACGGTGAGAACTTCAGCAGGTTTTTTATTGTTCAGGATATTTTGAGCTATCCTGAGTTTTTGATATTTTCTTATGAAGTGGGAATTGTCTTCTCAAGATCTGTAAAGAATTATGCTGTAGCCAGGTGGTGGTGGCACACACCTTTAATCCCAGCACTCCGGAGGCAGAGGCAGGCAGATCTTTGTGACTTTGGGGCCAGCCTGGTCTACAAGAGCTAATTCCAGTACAGGATCCAAAGCTACAGAGAAACCCTGTCTCAGAAAATAAATTGTGTTCTATTTTTGATGAGGATAACATTGAGTTTGTAGATTGCTTTTGATAGGACGATCATTTTTACTATGTTAATCCTATTGATTAATGAGCATGGGAGGTCTTTCCATCTTCTGATATCATATTCAATTTCTTTCTTCAAAAACTTGAAGTTTTTATCTTAAAAGTCTTTGACTTGCGTGGTTAGAGTTACCCCAAGATATTTTATATTATTTGAGACTATTGTGAATGGTGTTGTTTCCCTGATTTCTTAGTCCATTTGTCATTTGTATATAGAAGTGCTACTGATTATTGTGATTTAATTTTGTATCCAGCTACTTTGCTTAATATGTTTATCAGCTGTACAAGTTCCCCAAAGGAATTACTAGGGTCACTCATGCATGCTGACACGTAATCTGCTAGTGAAGACACTCTGACTTCTCTCCTTCCAGTTTGTATCCCCTGGGCCTCCTTCAGTTGTCTTACACTAGCTAGAACCTCAAGTACTATATTGAGTAGATATGGAGAGTGGAAGACCTTGCCTTATTGCTGATTTTAGTGGATTTTACTTTGAGTTTTTCTATATTCAAGTTGATGTGTGCTATGGGATTGCTGTAAGCTGCCTTTACTAGGTTTAGGTATGACCCTTGTGTCTCTAAACTCTCCAGGTCTGTTATTGAGAAAGGGTTTTGGATTTTTGTCAAAGGCTTTTTCTACACCTAATAAGATGATAATGTGGTTTTTGTCTTTCATTTTGTTTAATCGGTGGATTGCATTTTTTAAAATTTGGTTGTAATTGACCATCCCTTTATCTGGGGGATAAAGGTTACTTGAATATGATGGGTGGTCTTTTTTACGTGTTCTTTGATTCAGTTTGCAAGTGTTTTATTGAGTATCTTTGCATTTATGTTCATAAGGGAAATTGGTCTGTAATTCTCTTTCTCTGTTAAGTTTTCGTGTGGTTTAAGTATCAGGATAAATATGGCCCCATAAACTAAATGGAGCAAAGTTCCTTCTGCTTCTATTTAGTGGATTAATTTGAGGAATATTGGTGTTAACTCTTCTTTGAAAGTCTGGTAGAAATATGCACTAAAACCGTCTAGCCCTGGACAATTTTTTTTTGGTTGAGAGACTTATAATGACTGCTTCTATTTCACTAAGTAGGTTATGGGTCCATTTAAATTGCTTATCTGATTTTGATTTAACTCATAAGTGATATCTATAAAGAAAATTATCCAATTTTATTTTTTTTAGATTTTCCAATATGATAGAATACAGGTTTTAAAGTATATCCTTATGTTTCTCTGGATTTCCTCAGTGTGTATTGTTATATCCCCCTTCCTTTGTTGGTTTCATTATTTTCTCTTTGCCTTTTATTTAATTCTGAAAAAGGTTTATCAATCTTGCTGAATTTTTTTAAAGAACCAGCACTTTGTTTCAATGATTCTTTTATATTGTTCTCTTTGTTACTATTTTATTGATTTCAGCTCTGAGTTTGATTTTTCTTCCTTGCCATGTGCTCCTTTGTGTGTAATTTCTTCTCTCTGTTTGAGAGAACTTTCAAGTGTGCTGTTAAGTTGCCAGTATGAGTTCTCTCCAGTTTTTCATAGAAGCACTCAGTGCTGTGAACTTATCTCTGAATTGCTTTCATTGTGTCTCATAACATTGAGTATGTTGTGTATTCATTTTCATTAAAATATAGGAGGTCTTTAATTTCTTTCTTGAACCATTTTTCATTCAATAGAGAGTTATTCAGTTTCCATAAGTTTGTAAGTTTTCTTTTATTTCTTTCCTTCCTGAGATTCAGCTTTAACTAGTAGTGGTTTTATAGAATTCAGGGAGTTACTTCAATTTTCTTTTGTCTGTTGAGACTTGCATTGTGTTTTAGCATGTGATCAGTTTTGGAGAAAGTTCCATAAGGTGGAGATAATGTATACTCTTTTGTGTTGAGGCGAAATGTTCTGTAAATATCTTTTAGGTCTATTTGGTTTGCCTGCCGGTATTCAGTTTTGTTTTGTTTGTTTTACTTAATTTTTTAATTGAAAATAGAATTTTGTATAATATACTCTGATTACAGTTTTCCCACCCCAGTTCCTCCCTGATACTTCCCAGCCCCCTGCCCACCCAAATTCACACCCTTTCTTAGCTTTAAATGCAATACCATAGAGAAAAAGGATTACAAAAGTAATTTGACCAAAGAGGAACAAGGAGCAAGCAAACATTACTATATTAATATCTGACAAGATAAACTTCAGACTCAAATTAATCAGAAAAGAAAAATATGGGTATGCCATTCTAGTTGATGGAAGTGTTTATCAAGAAAACATTACATCCACACCTTTGTCTCATACTACAGATGTTACTGCAGCACATCCCAGGCAGATCCCACACACAAATAAACTTCCTTTGGTAATTTCAAGAGGAACTTTATTTAGATATTAATTTCCCTTCCTTCTTTCCAAACTTTTCTCTACCTCAAGATCCCAAGCGCTGAAAAATTTCAGTCACAAGCCGTCTTTTAGCCAGAAGCATCTTGACTCACTCTGCATGTTGTTTATCTGATGACCTTGTTCTCTACATTAGAAACATGGAAATCTTCTGACTCTTTAAGAACATGTCTGGAAAGTGAAGCTCTACATGCTGTGGCAGTGTTCCCACTGTGTGCAGAGGAAACCAAAGACAGGAACAACTGAATCAAATGGCAAAAAGAAAATACTTTTAAGTTATAAAATCTAAAAGCAAACTCAGAGAATATGTGTTAAACTTCTGGAAATAATCATATCAGGATATCAAGTTTTATATATTATTTTAAGTATTTTTAATAAGCCACCAAAAGACATGGAGTTGACTCAGCAGATACAGCCCTAGCAAAACCTGACTGCCTGAGTTCCCCAAGGACCTAAACAATGGAAGGAAAGAACAGATTCCCAAGGACTGTGTTTTGACCACCACATGCCACCTTGACATTCAAGCACAAACACACCAACACTGTAAGCACACACACATACATAAAGTAAAACAAATAAAAGAATAAGCCATCAATATATATTTTGAGCTATAAATACATTTTGGTGAATAGAAGCAATTTTAGTATGGATAACATGACAAATGAGACTATGTAGATGTGTTATTATATACTGTTCCCTTATACCATATAAGAAGAATGCAAGTATCATAAATAAATTATGAAATTACAAATTTCAGTTCACCAAATTGCAGAGAGTAGCACAAAGATACTTCAAAAATATGTTCAAAACCCCTGACTCTGCAGGATAGTGTAAAAACGTCAACTGACAGAAAAAACTCAATGCTGTTTCACTAAATTTCCACCTAGCTAATTTTCCACATTAATGCTTAGATGTAATACAATTCTCATCAATTTGTTATTTCATATGACTCAATAATTGTCTGTGTAATTTGTTATGATGAATTATAAAAATGACACATTAAATACTATAATTTGGATCTAGGCATCCGAGAAATATAGGTAGAGAACTACCTTGTGATTCCATCTAATAACAATAGTAACAGCAGACATTAAGACGCAAACAAAAATGCTACCGGGCTGCAGACAGAGGAGAAGCGTGATACACTGCTGATGAGAACATAAACTAGCCAATAAAAATCTTTCATAATGACTCAGGTATAATACTCCTGGGCAGTCAAAGAACTCTAGGCCAATATATCACAGATTTTTTTCATACCAGTACTTATTACAGCAATGTCCATACCAGGCAAACCGTGGAGCCAACCCTGGTGTTCAACAGGAGATTAGATAAGGAAAATGTGTTATATATGCACAAGGAATATTACCCAACCACAGTGAAGAATGAGATCGTATCAATCTGCAGGAAAATAGAATCATCTGGAGATAACCATATAAGTGAATCAAGTCAATGCAGAAAGACAAATATCAGATACTTTCTCTCATTGGTACTTCCTAGATTCTGTATACATGAAGTCGTGTATGCATATATGTCATCAAAGTAGAAGCAGAGCAGTCTATGGGACATATAATAGAAAGAAAATATCAGAAGAGGACAGGGGGTTCTCAGGGGATTATGTTCAGTACATACATGTATGAATACTTTATTTAAAAGAGTTCTTCTGAGACTTAAGCAATTCTGTCAGGAATCAGGCTGTGGAGAGTTGAAGTCTGACTGATCTCTATGTTTCTGGATTCTGCTGTTACTGAGATATTGGCTTTAAGTATCTGTATAGCTTTCTGATCTCAAATATCAACCCCCCAATGGTTTCTCTTCCTGACCCCTATGGAGAAATCATTCTCTTTCCCTGCCAATGGGAGTCAGAAGCAGCTGGAAGCTGACCATAATGAGTTCAAATGGAAAACTTATAAGTCATAAGAGAACATGGCATGTTCAAGGACTCTAATTGGTCCACAAAGAATGCCTAGTGAGGTAAGGATTGCACAGTAACTTTCATTAGGTCGTGGGTGAACATCCGGCTTGAGGAGGGAGTGAGGACTTTGCTTACAGCAGCCAGTTACTTAAGCAGGCTTGTGTAAAATTGCTTTGTGGTTCCCATTCAGACTACATTGGCCATATAAGCAATGGTAGCTATTCTTTGATATATCTTTGCTAGAAACTGAAAAAGGACTGCAACTTTTTCTAAGAACAAATGGAACATGACTTTTCTGTATACTCTAGTATTCCTAGAAGACTGATGAATGATGGGAATAAGCTGTATCAGCGTATATCACAGGTGTGTGATAGTTAAGCAATGTTTTCCCCTTCTCAAAACATCGCTGCATCTGTTATGTCATTTTTATTTGCTAATGCTGCTCTACATTGTTTTAGGTATAATGTAGAGATTGAAATTTTGTAATTGCTTTAAAATCCCAAGTTTATAATTTTATGGTATAACAGCTTTGAATAAGCTAACTGTAATTACTTATTTTGTGACTTTTCAATAATATGATTTCCCCCATTTTTTTGTATTGACAAGTATATATTATGGTTCATAAATATCATTTCCTAGAGTTATCTATGTCATAAGTAGGATTACCAACCACCAA
Organism: Ondatra zibethicus; assembly: GCA_004026605.1. Lineage (NCBI taxonomy): Eukaryota > Metazoa > Chordata > Mammalia > Rodentia > Cricetidae > Ondatra > Ondatra zibethicus. Next base: position 69,836 of record PVIU01008999.1, on the reverse strand, counting down.
ATATTAAAACTGAAAATAAAATGGGATGAAAGCAACTAGCATCTAATAGATGCTCTATTTGTATTGTCTTTATATCATTCATGTTAAAAGATGTGTCAGGACACATGATTTACCAACATCATACATCATTAGTTTTATTCTTAACCAAAGCATATCTAAATTTATTCTATGTTACCAAGCTTTTCCATCAGGCAGTCAGAAAAAAGTCAATAAAGACTTATAGAATTCAACTGTGTTGGAGAACAATCCTTCAACATATCTTAAAATTTAATGCTATAATCAAGAAATTGTTGCTGCCATATAGTTTGAGGATTCCTTCAGGAAGTTCATGGATTTTTTTATCATAAATAACTGCTTGTCTTAATATTATGTTTAAATTATGTACTTTGTCACATGTCACTTATAAGCATAAGTCCTCATATAATGCCACAGGGAAATCAAGCTAGCAATGAATATGTTGTTACTGTTTAAAAAACCAAGCATAATAATAAAGGAAAATTATACCTAATCTTTGCTCCGTTTATAGTCAATCACTCAGTTCAGATTGCCAAGTTGGATGCATACCCATATAGATTATGTTTCTTTGTTTATAAAGCACTCAGTATAGATGTGCTGTATTATATGTTAAACTTTGTGTGCATACCCCCCAGTAACATTGGAAAACTAATGCTTACTTTATATGACTTTTATATAAGTTTATAGAAGCATGCACTATTAAATTACCCTGAGTTATAATATAAAAATTGTAATTAAATATAGTTATCTTATAGTTGAATATTATAAATAATTTAATATCATTTACTACAGATAGTATCATAATAATGACTTACTGCTTATAGTTTTATGTGTACATATATAACTGATAGAGTTTCAATTCATTAGGCTATTCTGCCAAAACATTATTTTAACAATAATGGTTAACTTACTATTTTCTCTTAAAAGTTGTATCAATTTTTCTTAAGCATTGATCTTTAATCCTAAACTCACTTATAATAAAATTCCATGTTCTTATTAATAATGTTTAGTATTAATCTTGGCATTATGTGATTTATATTATTTTCATTTTCAATTTAATGATTAAAGTTAGGGTGAAACTCATTTTAAGCATAATTATTGCACATTTGCAAACACTATAGTTTGAACTTTTTTCTTCCTTAACCTACTCCTACTCTCTACTGAAAAAAAATGTTTACACTGTATAAAGGTAAGAAAAAATAGGAAAGGAGAAAATTTTTAAATATACCCAGTGTGTGTGTTTCTTTTGAAAATTCTGGCTTGTTTGTTTCTTGTTGGTTTCTTTATTTACCTGCTTTCTAAGAAGAGAGAAAGAAAGGGCAGAGAGTAGAGTTGGGGAAGTGAGAAGGATGGGAAGAATTTGGGAGGGAGGAAATCTTGATCAGAAAATAATTGGAATATTTTCAATAAAAAATAAATATTAAAGCCCTAAATATAGAACAAAATATACAGGATTTAATTTTAATAAAATTTAGGAAACTAAATAAAATACATTGTTCTGGAGATGCACACATGAACTTAACCCCACAGCAGCAGAAGGCTAAGACTGAGAGAGTGTAGTTACCCTGTGTCTGTTAGTTGTATTAAGTATTCCTGATTGAGTGGGTGCATTGGAAAGGGGTTTATTAGAAAGAAGATCTAAGTTTTAGATTCTATTCTTTGTGACATTCCAAAATAAGGACATCAATCATAATCCATCAATAATAGTGACAGGGGTGCATCTTTATGCTATACATAGAATTATATCCATATTTCTGTTGCTAGCAACATCACTATAGTACCATATAATTAGGGTAATTTATCAGTGGTATTTGGCATGAAGATTCTGAAATCAGTGTCTAGATTTCTTATCTATCAACTGTTTATATCTATGCAATTGGCTTAATCAATACTCATAAATGGCATTTACATTTCATAGTATATGAATTTTTCTCAGGAAAAAATATGACTGTTTACTCTCTACTGAAAAAATTGGAAATATTAACTTTTATATCATAAACTTTTAAATAATTTGGCTTTCTTAGATACTTCTTCTGTTCAATATTTGCTGTGATTCAGAAACTCCATGACCTAGACCTTCTGGGGTTCTTCACACACACGTGCCCAGGTCTTCTGAGCCCTAAAGAATATATATCCCTGCAGTCACTGTAAGTAAAATAGTGAACTAAGTAACTCTTTGGATAGGAAATGTCATAAACAGACTAACAGTCTAAAATACTTCTTTTTTTTTTTTTTTGGTTTTTCGAGACAGGGTTTCTCTGTAGTTTTGGAGCCTGTCCTGGAACTAGCACTTGTAGACCAGGCTGGCCTCAAACTCACAGTGCTCTCTGCCTCCCAAGTGCTAGGATTAATGGCGTGCGCCACCACCAATTCATTATTAATGATCACCCTTCTATGAACTTTCTAGTTCAGACATTGTTGGGTAAGGGCTTAAGGATTAATTAATAAAAATACATAATAAAAGTACTCTGTGATGTATAAATATACATTATAATAAATGCAAAAGTTTCAGTACACCTTCAATTACTTTTCTTTTTATTGATTTTATTGAGCTATATATTTTTCTCTGTTCCCCTCCTTTTTCTCCCCTCCCCTTAAACCCTATCCCATGGTCCCCATGCTCCTAATTTACTCAGGAGATCTTGTCTCTTTCTACTTCTCATGTAGATTAGATCCGTGTCTCTCTTAGGGTTCTCTTTGTTGTCTAGGTTCTCTGGGATTGTGAATTGTAGGCTGGTATTCTTTGCTTTATAAAGTGACCTTAATAGCATTCTAATCTAAAACAAAACTAATATGATCAACAAATGGCAGTATGAGGTTGAGCATGGTATCAAACGATACAAGAGAAATGTTCTGATAAATTGAAAATTAGAATGGCTCGGATAGAATAGAATGCCTGTAGAGTCAACTAAAAGGAATGAGTGTTGTTTGACTAATACGATACATAAAATGAAATCATGGGAGCTGAGACTGCCAATTACAATAAATTAGTGCAAGAATCACTGTCCAAGAGTTAACAAATTTCTGCAAGCAGTGAGGGCCAATGCTGTGCCTTGGTCATCTTCTAACTCAGTTCTCATCCTAGTCTTGACATCACTTTCAATAATAGTCATGTATAGGTGAATAAATGTTCTTCCAATCATATCATAACATTGAAACATTTTTCTAAATATTGGTTTTCTTGTCTCAACAGTCTAAATAATAAATAAACTGGAATTTATGAAAATAGTTACTAACATCTAAAAAACTGTAAATTCTGTGTGGAACATCTCCTTTCATCTCTCTTTAATGTTTATTCTTCTATATCCATGCTTCTCATGCATTTATTAATTTCCAGTTGGTTTTAATTTTTAAGGAAAAATATTAATACAAAAATATAGAAATGAAAATAGAGAAGTCAATATATAGAAAAAGGCATTAAGGTTGTTTACTGCATGGAAAATACAAGAACTAAATGCATCTCAATGAAGAAGTAATACAACTTTTTCAGCTTTCACTGCTAGCAAGATCTAAATTTGAATTTAAGTGATGCTGTTTTCAAGACTGACTATAACTTTAGGTGATTCTGCTATATAATGAAATGATTTGTATGTAGATATTTACAAGAATTCCAGTACATCTGTGGAATATACTTCCCTACATCTTGACTTCCTTCTTTTAAATATTTATAAATTAATATTGTGTCTTTCTCTTTTCTTTCATTTGTTTACTTTTGTGTTTGTTTTTTGATACAGTGTTGTCCTGCAACTCACTCTGTAAGCCAGGCTGGCCTCGAACTCAGACTAATATTGTCTTTTTAAAGATAACATACACATACATGTCATACTTACCATGTTGATACACAATAAGTCTGATGTCCATCCCTCAGCTTTCATTCTCATTGGCATTCCTGGGTTGGAGGCAGCGCACATGTGGATTTCCATCCCCTTTTGCATGGGCTACATTTTGGCAGTAGTGGGAAACTGTTCTCTTCTGTTCGTCATCAAGACAGACTCCAGCCTCCATGAGCCAATGTACCTCTTCCTCTGCATGTTGGCCGTGGCTGACCTTGTGGTGTGCACTACGGCTGTCCCCAAACTTCTCAGTCTCTTCTGGTCTCATGATGGAGAGATTCGCTTTGAAGCTTGCCTCACTCAGGTCTTCCTAATCCACTCTTGCTCAACCATGGAGTCTGGTTTCCTTGTAGGGATGGCTTTTGACCGTTATGTGGCCATTTGTAATCCATTAAGACACTCAGCTATTTTGACACGCCCTGTAACTGGGGCAATGGGCCTGGTTATTGCATTTCGGGGAGTGGCCTTTCTCAGTCTTCACCCTTTTTTGCTACGCTGGCTTCCCTATTGCAGGACCAACATAATTTCCCACACATACTGTGAGTTCATGGCCCTCATCAAGATTGCTTGTGCTGAGACGAGCATCCGCCGAGCCTACAGCCTCATTGTTGCTTTCCTCACTGGGGGTGTGGACTTCATATTGATCATTTGTTCTTATGTCCTCATACTCAATACTGTCTTCCACCTTCCTTCCAAGGATGCCAGACTCAAGACTCTGGGCACCTGTGGCTCACATATTGGTGTCATCTTAGTGTTCTATACTCCTGCCTTCTTCTCCTTCCTCACCCACAGGTTTGGGCACAAAGTGGCTCCGCAGGTACACATACTTGTTGCCAATATGTATCTTCTTGTGCCACCTATGATGGACCCTATTATTTATGGTGTAAGAACCAAAAAGATAAGAGACAGGTTCATTAAATTGTTTAGTCTTCAAAGAATTTGAACTTTGTTATTTTGTAGTTGAGTAACATCAAAACAGAGCATTGCACTTTTGACCTTACTTGCCTGTATCATTATTAAGACTCTTTTCTAGGATCAAATGATTGTGTTGTTTTGCTAAGAAGTAATCTATCCAAACGTCATTTCTGCTTAATGATCCCTAACTAGATTTTTCTGAGAATTTCAGAACTCTTTCAAGATAAAATGTAAGTATTCCAAAATGGGGTCTCATTGTCTTTATTTCAAAAAGGGGCCTCATTGCTTTTATTAGTTTTTTTGTTTGTTTATTTGCTTGCTTGCCTGTTTATGGGTAATTTCTTTGAATTAAATCTATGCACTATTTTCATGCAATGCATACACACTTCAGAAGAGGAGATCAGATATTCTGGAATGAGATTTATGGATAGATGGGAGGCACCATGTTGGTGCTAGGAATGACACACAAGCCTCCTTGCTGGAAAAACAGCCTTAACCCCTGAGTCATCTCTCGAGCCCCAAGAGCCTCATTTTCTTTTTCTTTTTTTTTCAATTTGTTTTTAAAAACAATCTTTTCTTATTTTACACACCAATCCCAGTTCCCTCTTCCTCCTCTCCTTCTGCTGTCCTCACCTTCCACCCACCCCATCCCCTTCCACTCCTTAGAGAGGGTAAGGCTTCCCTTAGGGAGTCAGCAAAGTCTGGCACATGTCTTTGATCCAGGAACAAGGCCCTCCCCACTATATCTAGGCTGAACAAGGTATCCTTCCAAATAGAATGGGCTCTAAAAAGCAAGTTCAAGCAGTGGGAATAAATCCTGGTCCAACTGCCAGTGACCCCACAGGCCCAAGCCGCACAATTATCACCCACATTGAGAGGGCCTAATTTGTGTCTATGCAGGTTCCCCAGCTGTCAGTCTGACATCAGTGAGCTCCCACTTGTTCAGACCAGCTATTTCTGTTGGTATCTTCATCATGGTCTTGACTTCTTTATTCACATTATCACTCTTCTCTCTCTTCTACTGGACCCTGGTAGCTTGGCCCAGTGCTAGCTGTGGATTTCTGCATCTGTTTACATCAATTGCTGGATAAAGTTTCTATGATGACAGTTAATGTAGTCATCGATCTGATTATAGGGGAAGGCCAGTTCAGGTACCCTCTCCACTATTGCTTATGGTCTTAGCTGGGGTCATTCTTGTAGATTGCTGGGAATTTCCCTAGTGCCAGGTTTCTTGATAGCCCCTTAAAATGGATCCCTCAATCAAGATATCTCTTTTCTTGCTCTCCCTTTCTGTCCTTCCCCCATCTCAGCCATCCAGTTCCCTCATGTTCTCTTCCCTCTCCCCTTCTCCCATTCCCCCTCCCGTCTTGCTCTCCCTTGTCCCTCCACCCCCACGCTCCCAATTTTCTCAGGAGTTCTTGTCTATTCCCCCTTCCCAGGGGATCCATGTGTGTCTTCCTTAGATTTTTCATTGCTGCCCAGCTTCTCTGGGGTCGTGGGTTATAGGATGGTTATCCTTTGCTTTACATCTAATACCAAATAATCCATTATTTAAAAAAAATGGGGAACAGATCTAAACAGAGATTTCTCAACAGAAGAATCTCAAATGGCCAAAAAACACTTAGGAACTGCTCAACATCTTTAGCCATCAGGTAAATGCAAATCTAAATGACTCTGAGACACCATCTTACACCAGCCAGAATGGCTAAAATCAAAAACACAAATGATAGCATATGTTGGAGAGGATGCAGAGTAAGGGGAACACTCCTCCATTGCTCATACAGTCACTTTGAAAATAAGTATTACAGTTTCTCAGAAAATAGGGAAATCACTCTACCTCAAGACCCATCAATACAACTCTTGGTCATATATCCAATAGACACAACCTCATACCAGAAGGACATTTGCTCAGCTATGTTCAAGCAGCATTATTTGTAATAGCCAGAACCTAGAAACAATTTAGATGGCCCTCACTTGAAGAATGGATAAAGAAAATGTGGTACTTTTACACAATGGAGTACTTCTCAGCAGTGAAACACAATGACATCTTGAAATTTGCGTGCAAATGAATAGAACTAGAAAAAAATCCTGGGTGAGGTAACGCTGACCTAGAAAGACAAATATGATATCTACTCACTCATAAGTGAATATTAGATGTAAAGCAAAAGATAGCCAGCTCATTTCCTGATCTATAATAATCATTTAAATCTAATCATTGAGATTATCATAAAATTATTTAAATATTCAAGTTAACATAGATACCTGTGTAGCAGTAAGGAAACATCACCGTAGCTATGTTAAAAATAACCCAAGTTTAAAAAAAGAGCAAGAAGCTATACAAAAGCATCATTTAGGCATTTACAAAACTTTGTGGTTCCTTCTAGAATCTGTGATTGTTTCCTGTTTGTAACTACTTAAAATTTTGCCCTATCTATCATAGGACAAGGAAAATGTCCTCAAAATTTTAAATCATGAGAATATTAAGATCATGTAGTTTTTTTTTTCATATGAAGAATACCAGTGCTGACTTTCTGCCTACTACTAGCATTTGAGTCTTAGATTTGCTTGGTACTGCATATTTTGTATCTTCTTGGTGTTTTCCTCAAGTTTTTTTTAGCATACATAGTGTGTATTTTTCTTATCAAACTCATTAATTATGGTAAACAGTTGTAGGATTGCTGTAACCCAGAGCAGAAACAACTATCAAAATACTTGTTTCTGCGAATGAAGTCATGACACTATTTATAGGATGTGACCTCTGGGGTCGACCATTTCTAATCACTACTTTAACAAGTTTCTGTAGTGTTGTTCACACAAGTACCTATTTCAACAATTGTTTGATGAAAAAAATATACGTGTTAGCAGCTCTTCTAAATTTTTCATTATTTATTTTGATGCTTTATAGCAGTGCCACTTTATTTTTCTAGTTATCATATTCTCTTATGTTTTTGATCATACATCTCAGGATTATGTTACAGTTTTATAGAAGTCTGTTCCTGGACACATTTTCATGAATTTGTAGATTACACTCTACTCTTGCTGTATCTTTTGGTTTTCATTAGCGTTTATTGTTTCTCATGGATAAATTCCACCAGGGTTGTGATGAAATGATAAAAGTTAGACAAAAGACTATCCACACCCTGTATGTGCTCACTGTGGAGAAGTGAACTACAGTGAGAGTTCCATTCTGACATCCATGATTTTTAAGTTTTCTGTATTAATTGTATAGGTGCCAAAATTTAATTAACTATGTGGGTTGAGATACAGATAAATTTCCTAGTGACTAGATAAAAGTGTAAGCCAAAGTCTTCATCTTTCAAAATAAGAGCATGAGAAGAATAGCCAATTGTTTACTGGCTGTAAATTTGTACATATGTATTTTGTGTGTTTCATCATTTAACTCATACAACTTCATCTAACATATTGTTTACAAATACTAAATGGAAACTGTCTCTACAGCTTTGTACCCTACTGGGCAGTGAGTAGACAAACAAGATGTGTCTGTCTAGCTTCAATATCATAATTTTCTTACAGTCTAACATAAATTTTATCTACACCCAAATCTCACTGGCATTCTCAGAAACACACTTCCCCACAATATGGCCGCCATAGTTTACTACGATCACTCCTACGCCCTATAACCACCCACTCTCTAATACGCATTTCCACTACTATATAATTTTAAAGGACGTAAATAAAATAAAAAGAAGAGATGCAAGTTTAAATTCTAATCTTCCTTACTGATAAGAAGCACCGTGGAGGTTTGAGTTTTTATCAAGAGACATTATGAATCTAAAGCAACCCTATTTTCCCAGTGTGCCTAGAAATTTTGTTGCATATGTTATTAAAGAATCTATTACTTCTTATAAAGTGTCATTATCAGGGAGTATGTGGAAGGATGTTTTATTTAAGTCTCTGTATTCTTAGCAAGTGATCAAGTCTGTGCACCTGCTTGAACTTACCTGGAACCAGCACAATAAATTTAGTGTATTCTATATTTCAACACCAGATATTTAAGGTGGAGTAGTAACAGTGTGCTGAGGGGACCTTAGAAGCATAGAACCTGAGTTCATCTGTTTCATAGGAACAAAGGGAAGGAGTAGACACTAAAAAAGATCCTCTGATCAAGACCACAGCCTACACAAAGTTAAGGCAACAGGACTGCAGATCTGTAATCCAGCAATAGCTGCCATTCACAGCAAAGCATAATGGATGGACTGAATGCTGGAATACTTACTAAAGAAACAAAGCCTGCATGTAGAAGCCTAGTGATAAATTCCATGTCTAGACTGTCAAACTTATAAATCTATCAAACTTACCAAAACCATGCCAATCATAAGGGAAATCATTCAATATAAGAGTGAATGTTTCTTATCTACCAAAAGCAGCAAGTACAGCAATGAAAATTCAAGGCTATTTCATAAACTGAAGAAAACATAGATAAAGGTTGATATAATTTCATCACTCAGTAATTCCTAGGAGAGTCACTTGGGTTTCAAATTACATAGCCTAATTGTGGGATAATTTTCCAGAGAATATCCAGTTTAAGCCCAGTGTGAACCAATACAAGTTTCCTCTAACAATTTCTATATCATATTTTCTACCATAATGCCACTAGGTAAGGTTTCTTCCATAAAGTTCATTCTACAGAATAGGCATGCCACGGAATAGTTCTAAAATGTATATTTGGAAATCAAACACATGACAAAATGGTAAATGGGCCTTTGTGGTTTACACATTCGTAAAGGTTCTGAGACAAAATTATTACCAAAAAGTTAGGTTTTATCAGAATTTCACGAAGTCGTTTTTTGTGGAAATTTTACTCACATAATGTCAGTCATGTTATACAGATATAGATAACACTGGATGATATTACATGCAGTTTGTTTCATTGACGCTATCAAACAAAACCAATCAGATAGTGCTAGACTTACCACTGCTGGTACTTCCAGAGTTCTGTAACAGTGACACTCTTATAGATGAAGTATAATAAACCTTACAGAGAAAACCTTCTTTGTAAACAATGCATTATTTCTGAGTTGCTAACATTAAATTTGATTACAATTTTTTTTACAACAAGTAAATAATACTTGCTTGAAAATCTTGAAGAAATAGAAGTGGAGCACACTGACCAGAATCTCTAAGGTTTTATAATTCTGTCTATGACAAAAGTTCCCACATAACTGAAACTCTCAATGCATCAGATTCACATCACTGGTTTTAGCTATGCAAATTTAAGAATAAAACTGTTGTGGCAGTCAATACCAACATGTGGCCAATACTCTGACGTCATAAATTTGAGGTGTGCCTGAGCACACCAGCCATGTGCAACTTAAAAATTTAAAAATGAGCAAAAATTCATAAACAGGGAAACCAACATAAACCATCCAAACCCTTTTATATTGTATTATTAAAGCCTAATGGAAGGTCATCCCTGACAAGAAGAATGTGGATGGACCAGGGAATTTTTGGCCAAATCGGTGGGACATATCAGAGAAAAATGCTGGTGCATGGAAAGCAAGAATGACACAAACACTAGAGCCACAGGTGCTGAGTGTCTTGAGCCGGGCGTCCTGAGGAGAAACACAGCACAGAGGATCTGGACACAGGGAACGGCAATGGCTATAATGTCACACATCAGGCTAGCAATGGTAAACAAGCCATAGATGACACTGACCTTGATGCTGGCACAGGACAGGCGGGCAATGCCCATGTGCTCACAATATGTGTGGGGGATGATATGGTACCCACAAAATGGTAAGCATAAGATGAGAAAGACCAGTGGTCTTAGGAGGATGATCCAAGCAACATTGAATACTACCTTCTTTGTCAGCACCAATGTATAGTGAAGAGGGTTACAGATAGCCACATATCGATCACAGGCCATGACCACAAGCACAGCTGACTCCATGCCAGGACACAGGTGAATGAAGAACATCTGGATGATGGTGTGGGAGGTCCTTATGTCTATGTGTCACTTTTATTGGTTAATGAATAAAGAAACTGGCTTGGCCTAATAGGGTAGAACAGAGCTAGGAGGGGAAGACTAAACTGAATGCTGGGAGATAAAAGGGCAAACTCAGAGAGATGCCATTTAGCCCCACTGGAGACAGACCCTGGAACTTTAGCCAGTAAGCCACAGCCACGTGGTGATACACAGATGAATAGAAATGGGTTAAAGAGTTAGCCAATAAGAAGCTAGAGCTAGTAGGCCAAGCAGTGATTTAATTAATAGAGTTTTTGCGTGATTATTTTGGGACTAAGCGGCCAGGAACCAACAAGCAGCCCTCCTTGCAGCAGGATAAGATGTCCCTCAAATAATATTTCTCTCAGAGTAAGCCAAAAGATTCCAAGCATCTTGGGGATGGTGGATATGGACAGACCCAAGTCGATAGATGGCAGAATAGCCAGGAAATAGAACATGGGCTGATGGAGACCGTGTTCTGTCTGAATCACATAAGGATGGTCATATTGCCAAGTATAGCTGTCAGGAACACAGCAAAGAAAGGAAAACCAATCCAACAGTGCATGTTTTCCAACCCAGGGACTCCCAGGAAGAGGAAAGCATAGGGGTAAAATAGAGTATTATTGTGTGAAACCATCCTTCTGTGATTGTTATGTCAAAGTACAGCACAGAACAAATACATCACATCCACTGTGGGTTACAGATATGGGGTACTAGACAGCATCCTCTTATAATCCACCAAAACAAGAGATTATGTCAGAGAAACTTTTTTCATAGCTATCCAAGTTGTTTGCTAGATTACAGAGGTTTGAAAATACAATATGTCTAAAATTTAATGGTGAAATAATTTTATTTTCTTCTTTCCCCTTTTATTGAAAGCAGTCTTTTCTCATACAATGTACACTGATTACTGTTTGCTCGCACTCTCTACTTCATATTTTAAAGGGGGTGGTGCTGCTGCAGAGATGCTTCAGCTGCCAGCCCTCAGCTCCAAGCACCTGTGACTCCAGGTTTACTGGGTCTGACATCTTTCTCTAGAGTCTCTGTATACACCACACTCTGACACACACACACACACACACACACACACACACACACACACACACACACACACGTAAAACAATAAAATCTGTAAAAATAGTGAAGGAAAAATATGGTCCTAATATTTCAGTGTACTTATCACATCCATTCAATTAAATTCTTGATTTTATTTAAGAAAATAGAGTGTCCAAAATGAACATTCCAGGTTCTAAGCTGAGACTGGCTGCAGAAGATGTGATTTAGGGTAGGACACCATCATGTTCACTGAAATATAGACTAACACCAACAAAGCTGGCATATCATATTGTGTGTGTGTGAGAGAGGGGGGGAGAGAATTGTGTTCTTGATCTTATTTTGAAATGTGAATAATACAGAAATTCTTCAAGTAAGGTTCGTGTTTTTAAATCTCACAACATACATATTGATTATCCCATTTGTCTGATGAGGAAGAAGTCAAGAAGACTAGGGTTGCCCCGGCAGTGCTGCGAGCTGAGTGTTCAGGCTTCCGTCTTGGAAGATTTTGCTCATAATCAGTTGTGACTGGAGTGTTGTACAAAGCAGGATATGTGAATTTCATCATTTTACCATTCAACAAAAACCATTTTTCATATACTGTGTAACAGGCACTGTTTTAAGCATTGTTAAAAAGTACTAACAAAATGTAGAAAAACAAGGCAAATTAAGTAGGTACATAGATGGCAGTATAATAATGAAGATACTGATTGTAAAGCTAATAATTCTGAGTAACATTGTTAGGGGAAGTGACACTTAGAAATTACATTTAAGTAGACATTTGTACTTACAGGATGGAAGAAGGCAAGCCATGTAGGATTTGTGAAGCCAGGAGATGCATTCCAGTAAGAACAGAAAATATGAAAGGATTATAGGAAGCAGGCTGTGGTCCAGTAGCACATAGTTGGCTAGAATCAAAGTCTTTGAAGTGGCATAATTCGGAAAACTCACCTTTCCACAGTTATATGCATCATTAGATTTTGTGTACTCTCCATGAGGACTGAAGGATGTCCACAAGCAGTGTCTGAATTAGGTTTCTATTGATGCAACAAAACACCATTACCAGAGCAACTTGGGGAGGAAAGGACCTATTTCAGCTTTCCAGCTTTCCAGTTCATCGTGAGAAGTCAGGGCAGAAACCTTGAGAAAGGAGCTGCAGCAGAAGCAGTGGAGGAATGCTGTTTACTGGCTTGTTCCTCGTGGCTTCTTCACTGTGTTTTCTTACACGATCCAGGTGTGACACCACCCATAATGAAGTGGGCCCTCCAACATTAGCCACCAAGCAAGTAGAAAAGCCCTCACAGACTTTCCTACAGACCGCAGGCCAATCACTGGATCAATTTTCTCCCTTGAAGTTGCCACTTCTCAGATGATCCTGGTTTGTGTCAATTTAAAATAAAAGTCAGTTCATGCAGGATCTAATCATCATTTTAGACCATGGGGGGGATGGTCTATCGGGTTTCAACTTAATAATAGTCTCAAAAAAGTATCACTAACTTCTAAGCATATAATCAGAATCAAAGTAAAAATCTTAAGAAATATATATTGTAGATGGTAGTAAAGAGGGATGGTAACAAAGAGGGAAATAATTGAAAACATAATAAAATATTTGCAAAATGGCAGTGAAAAGTGTAAAAGTATAAAGGATGTAATATTTGAAATGTATAGGGCTTGTAGTATGTGCCAAAGTAAAAATAGAGAACGGAAGGCGATGACACAGAGGTGAGAGTTCAATGCTCACGTTAACCAGAGCTTGCCTTCCTTTCTCATCACTTTTTCTGATAATAGAAAAATCAATCACCTTTGCAGAACAGCAATAGCTACTGTTTAAACATCGAATCGTCACATATGAGTTTCTTCAGATGCCTTTTCTTTGCTTCTTTTATCAAGTTGAAGTCAATTATTAGATTCTGAGGGTTCTCATATCCCGAAACGAACAGAGAAACCATTTATTCCATTCTAGTAGTTAATCACCTTGAGCGAAGAAGAGTGACTATACATAATAGGGAGATGATTTTGTTCATGTCAGCTATCATTTGTATATCTTAAATTAGCCTCATCAAATGACAAGTGAATCTGGCCTGCAAGTATTAGCAAGCATTTCTTCAGTGCTTTCTTCCATCTGGTGTCACTATGAAAATTCTAGTTCCACTATTATTGTCATTGTCAAAGCAACACAATTTGACTGGTTGAGAAACTTTATAATTGTCCCCTAAGTAATTTCTCTTCTCTACAGCACTGCGTTTGTTTCCATCTATTTACTGTGACATGCCACACATGCCCTATGCAGACGAGCTCTAACATGCTTCTGTAATTTTATACTTTCCGTTATGCTTTCAGTTATTTTGCTCCTCATTAATAATTTCCCTTTTGCTATATTCTACAATATGTATTTCTGACTATTTTCTTTAATTCTGCAATTATATATGTTTCAGTTTCTGATATTTACTCATTAGTGATATTTTTATTTTTCTTTATCTTTGAGACTATAATTTAATCACAACATTCATTCTTTCCCTTTCTTTTCTCCAAACATCCCATATTCACTTCCCCACTCACCTTCAGATTCATGGCTTCTTTTTTCACCAGTTGTTATTTTATACATTAATGTGTATAAGCATATATTCCTAAATATGATCTGTTGAGTATGATTAATGCTACCTACATGTTTGTTGGGAGGGATGACTGTTTGGTACCAGACAATCAATAGATGTATTCTTCCCCAAGGGAGGCCACCTGTGGACAGAGGAAAGCTCTTAGAATCTCAATACTACATAAAGAACTATAGGAACTAAGGAAAGCTGGGAACTAGGTAATATTTTCATCTTTTATTTGACAGTTTACATGCACATATTTAAAAATTATATTGTATACATTATGTTTTATGAATAATGATGAAAATCCTATTATGATTGTCTTTCCACAAAATCTTCTGTTCTTTTCATTTAAATGTACAGGGACCATAAGAGCATGCTGTGCTGCCCACCCGTCTACCTTCTCCGTGCTGAGATTTGGCCTGGCTTGAGTTTGCACAGGTTTTTGTGTTTGCTGTCACAACTACTCTGAATTCATATGTGCAGCTACGCCTATCGTCAAACATCAGAGCACTGTTCTCCTGTCATAGGGTAACACAATTTTAACTTTTTCTGAGTGTGTATATGTTATTGCTTTGATATACAGCAAGCTCAGAGAAAGTTCAGAGATGCATAAGAGATGCTTGTGCAAAACCCCACTTTCTTCTAGTTTTGTTTTCTCACAAGCTACAGTATTCTGCACTGATCATGAAAGAATAAGAGCCAAAATCCACAGGGATTTCTGCTTTTTATGATACTGGCTCTAGGGAAATGACAATGAAAGGTACTTCCTGAAAAGCTGCAAAACCCTGATAAAAGCAGGCTAGAATGACACTCAGCAAGGACAAGACTCCATTCTGGGGCTCAGCCTGGTGAGTCTCCCGTTTTTTTAACTTGAGGAAATATAGGGAACAAGAAAACATAGGAGAGAGGATAGAAGACATAGTGTCTATTGAAGGCAGAGGTGGAAGATGAAGCTTCAGGAAAGATTAGGAGCATGTCTAGTTAAGGTCATATAGCACTACAAGAAGATGCTATCCAGTTCATTTAGAAAAGTTATTCTGCTAAATGTCTAATGAGTGATAGTATATCTTTGGAATATGCTTCAAACTGCTTTGGAAAAATGCTATCCTAAAAATAGTAATAGATTTGAAATTTAAGGTTTATTTGTGTAATTATCTTCATTTTCTATATCAAGAAACAGTTATAGATATTTTAAATTATTTGTGGAAGCTAACAACACTTGCTCTTAACTTCCTTCAAACATGGGGTGAATTAGTCAGAAAGCCAAGTTTTATGACAGACAACTTGGTGCAGACTTTCTGAAGCATTTGAAATCATCATACTATACTAATCATCCTCAAGAAATGATGGTTTGAACTGTTAGTATGTAGTAGACTAGACAGGTAAAAAAATACATTTAACCTAGGAAGGTGGATAGATAGATAAATAGGGTACATATGTGGTTAGATAGACAGGTAGATGATAGATATGTAGATAGATAGATAGATAGATAGATAGATAGATAGATAGATAGATAGATAGATAGATAGATAGATAGGTAGATATCATATATGTACAAATGGAGGTGCTGTGGTTTGAATTCAGAGCAATAGCATGCTGAGAAAATCTTTCTACCAATGGTCTACCCAGCTTGAAGCTCTTTGATATAAATATTTACATTTAAATATATGGAAATAAAGAAAAGATTATGCTTACAGTTTAAGTAACCACTAAATGCATTTTTGTCTTAATCTTTTTTATATTATAATACAATTACAATATTCCTACATTATCTTTCTGCTTTGATTTTTGTTTGTGGGGCTTTTATTTCTTGGTTTTCTTTATTTTGGTTTCTTGTCTTTATATATATATATATATATATATTTGAGAGAGATATAGAGAGAAGTGGGGAGAAAGAACAAAAGTAATGTAGGTAGGGACGTGGAATGAATCTTGGAGGAGTTGGAAAAGGTGATCAAAATATTTTGTATAAAAATTAATAAAGAAGAATATATGATATATATTATATGTAGCTGTGTAGGTAACATTTATTAGATAATTATAGCAGTACCTTGTATTCTCATTTTTAAAGAAATTGAACCATATTTGCTGTACTAATTAGTAGGAGTCGCTAAAACACTTCTCTGCATACACAATCGTGCATTGATCAAGTCTTCCAAAATCAGTGTCTGCTTCACTTATGAATTGAAGATGCTAATGTATAACATTTAGCAGGATATTAAGATATTCAGAAGGATCATTTTTATATTGGTTTTGGAGGATTATATGTTGATTCCACATGCTTAAGGATGTTAATCAACTTGTGTAACTCAGGTAAACATTCACATCTATAATGTACCAATTGATTAAAACTTCTACTACATCATTTATACTTGTGATTTAATAGTGTCTGAAACTGATTCATACCATCATCTGGAAGTTAGTTCTAGTAATTTCCAAGGTGTTTCTTAACCTAGTCAAGCTGACAGTCTTGACTAGTCATTTGATCAATTGGATTACTTTCCAGTAGTATATTTATGGAATAGCAGAACCCTAAGTTCATCAACATCCAAGCATGCTTTCTTATTAAAGATGGCCAAAATAAGAAAGTACTCATAAAAGGCAATATTAGTGTAAAATAATTCTTAAAGATTGGTTATAGGGCTAGTGATTTCAAAGAGAAGGGCAACTTACAATAGATTACCATCTATACATGAATAATATTTTATTTTTATTTACTTTGTCTATAGTATGTAGCTTCATCTAAGACTTGTGCTGGACTTGTTAATATTCTAAAAGACTTAGTATACAATGCATTTCAAATGGATATGATGCCTTCCAGAAGACCATGAGCAGGGTTTGTAGTATCCCTTAAAATTGCTCTAGGTCTTCAGTTTCAAAAATTGATCCAGAGAGCTGCCATTTGGATGAGCACACTGTTCTGAAGACTGATTCATGCATTCTTCTATAGGATGCTCCTTCCCAATGACACCCAGCTTCACCCTTCCTCCTTCCTGTTGCTGGGGATCCCAGGACTAGAGTCTCTCCACATCTGGATTGGCTTTCCCTTCTGTGCTGTGTACATGATTGCTCTCCTAGGAAACTTCACCATCTTATTTGTGATCAAAACTGAGAGCAGCCTCCACCAACCCATGTTCTACTTTCTTGCCATGTTGGCTAGCATTGACTTGGGCCTTTCAACAGCTACCATCCCTAAAATGCTTGGGATCTTCTGGATTAATCTCCAAGAGATCACCTTTGAAGATTGTCTTTTACAAATGTTTTTCATCCACAAATTCACACTTATGGAGTCAACAGTCCTCTTAGCAATGGCCTACGACCGCTATGTGGCCATCTGTAACCCACTTCAGTATAGCACCATCCTCACCAACAAGGTTGTTTCTATGATTGGCCTTGCAGTGCTAGTGAGGGCTATTATCTTTGTTGTTCCATTTGTATTTCTAATTTTGAGACTGCCCTTCTGTGGACATCACATCATTCCCCACACCTACTGTGAACACATGGGTCTTGCTCGTCTGTCTTGTGCCAGTGTCAAGGCCAATATCATTTATGGTTTATGTGCCATATGTAATCTACTGTTTGACATAGTAGCTATTGCCCTTTCTTACATACAAATACTACATGTTGTGTTTCATCTTCCTTCTCGGGAAGCCCGGATCAAGTCCCTCGGCACTTGTGGTTCTCATGTCTGTGTCATCCTTGCCTTCTACACACCAGCTCTCTTTTCTTTCATGACACACCGTTTTGGTCGAAATGTGCCTCGCTATATACATATACTTCTCGCCAACCTTTATGTTGTAGTTCCGCCAATGCTCAATCCTGTCATATATGGAGTGAGAACCAAGCAGATCTATGACCGTGTGAAGAAAATGTTACTGCAAGTGCAAGGAAAGGAAAAGGAATAGCATATATTGTATGAGACTCCACAGGCCACCATCACAGCTCACTCAGACATATGCCTTGCAGTAAGACCCATGTCATAACATGAAGCTGCACTGACATTCTGTTTTAAATATTTAATGTGGCTTTACTGCTACTTCACAAAAGATGCAGCTGATTTCTTCCTCTGCTGACTCAATTTTCTTCTAATTTGATTTTAGTAAAATATGCTTTTTTCCTCTTTCATCAGAGACCTGGTGGCTGTTCTGTATAATACTTTCAGCATTGTTACAATGCATCCATTATTGTTACAAAAATTGATGCTTCCTATAGTTTCTTTTAATGTTACTGTACTAATTTTCTGAGCACTGGTTTCATAAGTGTGGGAATTTTAATATGAAATGATGACTGCAAAACTTACTCTCACTTTTTGAAATTTACATAGTTTTAAATTAACCAGCACACTCAGCTTAGAAAGTGCCATCTTTTCTTTTAATCCCTTGTATATCATAATTTACTTCACTATACTCTTCCAAAGACCATACATTTCTATTACTACATTTTACCAGTCTTATTAAACAATTACATTTATTATCCCTTCCATTCACCCCACTATTATATCTGTATACATACATACATTTAATTCAACTCAAGATTTTGGTACTTCAGAATAATTTTTTGGTTTGCAATTATATTTTTAGCATGATTTCATATATGGCTACCACAACTATAGCTAATGTCCTTTTGCTATTTATGCAACTAGAAGGTATATTATAAATTATCAGTCTTATCTGTTTTTTAAATAAAACATCTTAGATAAATTTATTGTACCTACTTACTAGTTGATTTGTATACCATACTTTTTGTAGCTGGTTTTATACACGTTCAACTTTATGTTCACTATCTTGCTGTCTCATATGTTCAGCATTCACTTATGTGTTCCCAACTATGCACTACTTTAATTTCCCTCCTTCCCTGTACCCCAAGATTATGTTTCCTTTGATAAAATTTAATATACAACAATTTTTTCTGTTTGCCTAAAATAATTTAATTTCATGTTCATTTTAATAGTATTTTGATGATATAAAATTCTAAATATAGGTTTATTTTTTTTCAGTATTTTGGAAAAAATATTTTGACCTATTTTTCTCCACATATATGTTTGTTTATTAACTTGTCTTAGTGTTGCTATTTTAATAATGGCATATCTTGGTTACATTTATATTTTCTCTTTGGAAAAATGAGTTTTTGTTATAGAGGCATTTCAGTTGTTTGTTGATTTCTACATGAAACCAAATTTGTGATTCTTGTGTCTTTGTGTCTGACTTACTTTGCTAAGTAATATGTCTTCTAGCTTCACTTATTTCCCTATAGCAATGATATTTAATTTTTCTTATTATTAAAATATAGCTGACAAAATGTATGTGTTATACAATGTGTTGATAAAAGAATAAATTGTGAAAAGTTTAACTGAATCAAATAAATTTGTAATTTACTTTTTCATTATTTTCTTTGTGAAAACACATCAGCATAAGTTTGGTAACTTCCAAGTTTATAATATCTTCTTGTTGACCATATTAACTAAGTTGTACAGTAGGTATCCAGAATTTAGTCATCAGATATAAACTAAGTATTTTACTTTGCAGGCATTGGGATGTAGTTTTGTTGGTACAGTACTTATCTAGGGCATACAAACTCCTGGATTTACCCAACAATTTCATAAAACTGACCATGATAGTATATGGTTATAATTCTACAATTAAGGAGTTGGAGGTAAGATTATTTGAAAGCTCATATAATCTATACCTATATAGTAAGCTCAGTGCCAGTGTGGGCTACATAATACCTTATCTAAAAGGTAATAAGAAATATCTCAACCATGATTTTCTCACCTCTCTATTCCCAACATCATAGGTCTGGTAACCACTATTTTACTTTTTACATCTGTGAGCTCAAGATTTTTTTATATTCTGAACATAATTTAGAAGATACAGTTTTGTCTAAGAGTGACCAATGCTTGATGTTTGGAAATTTATTAACAAACTGTTTCAAAAGTGACAGTAATAGTTTAAGTTTCTGCACTATAACATGTAGAGGAACTAAACTTCTATCATGACTCCAGAAGAAAAGTCTTAGGTTTAGGTATAGAATGCTCTCTATCAAATGTAGATTGAAAAAACAAAAGTAGACAGATAATGGGCAATGACCAGTTGGTTACCTAGAGAGGTTATAAACATCAGATTACAAAAGCTCACTTATGCTCACACAGTGGGACTACTTGTACTGTCGGTCACTGAAAAGTCCCAGTTGTCAAGGTAGAAATAGCTGTCCTTGAAAACGTGGCCTTCATTTGGTGGTTTTTGCACTGAGGTTCACATATTTTGCAGATAACTCAATTTCAAATTATAGATTTGGCAAAAGTTGTTTTGAACCCAGGACTTTTAGCTTTACAGAATACTAACTCCATAGAACTAGATATTGGGAGTAAATCATTTTCATGATTTTTCCTCAACAGTTAGAATGATTCAGAGTGAACAAAAGGAGACAAAATGAACGCAAATAACATGACAAATCAAAGTTATGCATAAAATGAAGCTAAGGAATTAGGGAAAAAGTAAGGAGCGAAGAAGAAAGAGGGGATGGGAAAGAGAAAATGGAAGAAGAAAGGAAGGAAGGGAGGAAGGAAGGAAGAGAGGGAGGGAAGGAGGGAGGGAGAGAGGGAGGAGGAAAGGAAGGGAGGGGAGGGGAGAGAGAAGAATAAATTCAAATTCATTTCCCCTGGTCAACTCACAGAAGATACTAATGTAATATTGTCCTCTCGCCAGAAACTAAGCTCTGAGCTCTCTTGTTGAATAGATATAAGCAGAAACTATATGACTTCTAAAATACTTCCTCCAAGATAGCCTACCTCTTTTTGAACTTGATACATTTTGAAGTTTTAGCTATTCCCTGATTCCATTAGACCAGGGTCAGAAACAAACACATCTTGCATTGCAAAAAGAAGTATAAACAGTTAACAGAACATATTCAATAAGTCAAGGAAATATTGGTCTTAGTAGAAACAAAATCCAAAAAATAAAAATATAAGTGTCTTATATTTTGGTAAATAGAGTAATCACTGTCTCTTTTCTGCTTTGTTCTCACATCATAAATGATGTGATCAAAGTAGGGAGGAATAACAAAGTAGAGATTTGCACCAAGAATGTGAATGCAGTGCGTTATGTTGTGTTGAAACCAATGAAAGAGAAAAGAGAAGACTATTGTGACGTAGAAACCACAGAGACAGCAACATGGGGGAGCCACATGTGCTGAGAGCTATTAACCATGCATCCCGTGATGTGAGGCAGAACAGAGGATGGAGAATGTACCCATATGAGATACAAATAAGGACAAGGTTTAACAAAAATAGAGACCACAGAAAGGCCATACATTGATATAAATGTTTCCACAAGACAACTTTGCAATCCCCAATGTGTTCTCTATAGGAATATGCTATTATCTGTGCTTACAAAAGGGTAGGTGTCAAATGAGGTAGATCATTGGGCATCTAAACAAGGGTGGACAGATTATAACATATACTGATGCCTGCCAACACCCAAGCTGTCAAGATGGCTGTGTAGAGGAATGGAGCGAAAATGGCCACATAACTGTCAAATGTCATGTCTATCATCAACAGCTCAGCTCCCATGCCAGTCAAGGAATGAATAAAAAATGTCTGAACCACACAATTACTAGCATTAATTTCAAGGGCATGAAATCACTCAATACTCAGCATGCAAGGAACACAGGTTGTAGGAAGGGCCAAGGCACCTGATGAAAGTATAGCCAGAAAAAGCACAGGCTCTTAGAAAGTTAGGTCTTGATGACCGCTAGAATTGTGGTATTGCCAAAAAAAAAAAAAAAGACACAAGATAAAATTACAGACAGGCAGAGAGATCCAGGAACAGACCTTTTCCAGTGCAGGCTTACTGACAAGGAAAAATGTGGTTGGGTGGTAACATGACATCCTGCACTCTCATCCTCCTGATGGGGAAAAATGAGAGAGTAGGCAGGTTGGCACTGTCTTGCCCGAGTGTTTATGCCTACAAAATGTATAGAAATATGTTAATATTTCCTATTTTGTTTTGATCATGTTTTCATATATTTCTAAAATAAATATCCTTTTAAATGTAACTATCTTTTGAATAATTTCTTTTAACAATCCTATTTTTGATAACTTGAATCTTGAACTTTTACTATTAAAACTTTTATGTGGTTAGGGTTATGTATACAAGGTTTGTTTCACAACCTCCAAAATCAATAATAAGTAGGTAACTCACATAGTGAGAGTATGCTGGAAAAGTGAACAATTTTCATTCTGAGTGGGATGAACAGTATACTCTTTATTGTGTGCAAATTAAAAATTAGGTATTAAATATTTCTGAAATTTACTATATACTATTTTCTGAGACAGTTGATCACACAGAATTGAAACTATTGAAAGAGAAACTTAAGGTATTGGGGGACTAGTTTATAGTATTAGATTTGGTTTGATATTTGAAAAGATATTGCTGTATTAATGTATTCAATGTATAGTGTAGTCAAGCATATCGATTATCCAGAGAAAAATACTATATGATTCAGGATATCATTTCTAAAATCTAGCACATGAGCATAATAAAAAATAATTATCAAGTATGAATGAGAGACAGCTCTATGGTCAGTGTTGTCTGAGTGTTCTGTCCCGCCCAGTTCCCACAGTCATTAAGTCCCAAAGAAATCACACAGAAGTCTACATTAGTTATAAACTGATTGTCCTAGTATCTGAGGCTTCTTATTAACTCTTATAACTTATATTAGCCCATTATTCTTGTCTATGCTAGCCACATGGCTCAGTACCTTATTTGGCGGGGCAGTCACATGTTGCTTCTTCTGTGGCTGGGACAGGACTGCTAACTGTGTCCTCTTCCCCAAATTCCCCTGTTCTCATTGCCCTGCCTCTACTTCCTTTCTGATCGTCTCACCTATACTTCCTGTCCGGATACTGGCCAATCAGCATTTATTTAAAATATAATTGACAGGATATAGACCACTGTCCCACAGCAGTTAAGAATATTTGCTGCTTATATAATCATGAATATTGGAGTGTTGATCCTAGAACTAAGGTAACATGCAGAGTGTCTCACAAACATCTGTAATCTCAGATCTGAGAGAGATATCCAATGCCTTTTTCTGGATTCCAATCATTGAGCATACATTGTACACGCACAGAAAACACACAGAAACAAAAAAGGAATAAATAAATAAGTAAACAAATAAATAATATTTTTTTAAAAGTAGGCAAACTAAGAAAACAGAGGTATGTCATTGTCCTTGCAAAGGGAATTTGCAAAAACCTATAGCTGAGATCACATCCAGTGACTGTAAACAATATTTTCAACCTAGACTATGAAAAGAAAAACAAAACAAGGGTTTGAATTCATGTTCTTCCTGTTCAACATCTTGCTGGAGCACTAGCTAGTGCAATAAGGAAAAAAAGAAAGAAAACTAAAAGACATTCAATTACAAAAGAAAGCGATAGAATTTCTTTGTTTGCAGAATAATCTCAATCTATGAGTAAGAAGGAAAGATGAGACTCAACAGAAGCTGCCATTAAATTGAACACAAAATTTAAAGACTAAAATGTAAATCAAAGCACTGTAAAACTTTCAAAAAATTTATATATCTTGAGTTTAGCAAGATAGAAAAAAATCATTTAAGAGACAATATGTATAAGTTCAATTTCATTAAAATTAAAACCTTCCTACCTTACATTGCTAAAAAGCACTTAAGGAAATGTTCAACATCCTTAGTCATTGGGAAACGCAACTCAAAACTACTTGAGATTTCA
Organism: Ondatra zibethicus; assembly: GCA_004026605.1. Classification (NCBI taxonomy): domain Eukaryota; kingdom Metazoa; phylum Chordata; class Mammalia; order Rodentia; family Cricetidae; genus Ondatra; species Ondatra zibethicus. Next base: position 45,710 of record PVIU01008999.1, on the reverse strand, counting down.
TCTTACAGCTGTCAGAATGTCTAAGACAAATAATAAAAAGTGACAGCTCATGCTGGAAAGGATGTGGAGTAAAGAGAACACGGATCCATTACTTGTGGGAGTACAAACTTAAACAGTCACTATGAAAAACAGTATGGTGGTCCCTCAGGAAGATGTGAAAAGATCTACCTCAAGATCCTACTGTATCATACTTGGGCATATACCCAAAGGATATTGCATCCTCCGACAGAGACACTTACTCAACCATGTTCATTTCATTGATGCTCTATTTATAATACCCAGAAATTGGAAACAACCTAAATGTCTCTCAACACAAAAACTGATAAAGTAACCCTGGTATTTTTCACAATGGAGTATTACTCAGTTTAACCATAGAGGTTAGGCATAAAGTACCTAAAAAAAACATGTAGATCTCCCTATGTAAGGGAAGTAGAACAGTTACAGATGGATTGGAGGGGACTGGAAAGGGAGGATCAAGTAGGGAGGAGGAAGTAGAAGGGGTCAAGAGAGGGAATATGTAGAGAGACAGTAAAAATTAAGAGTAATTTGAAGGGTATTATAAAAACCTAATGTAGTATAAGCTTTGCAAAATATATACATTATATAAAGACAATCTAAATGAAATCACAAAAAAAAAACAGGAGAGACAAATCCAACCTGGACATCTCTGGTCACCAAATGAAGCCTCCAGTATGAGGATTGGATTACATATAGTTGATTAATTGGCCAAAGTTTCCCATGGGAATCTCCAGACTACCCAGTCTGTTGTCAAAACTTTAGGTTGTCCACACACTGATAACAAGCCCCCATTGCTGAGGACAACTCCTCTACAACTCACTGAACATGGGGAAGCTGACCTGGTACTTACATAGAGCCTTCACTCCTACATGCTAGAGTCTTTGGTACAGGAATATACTCTGCATGCTACTAAAGCAAGCAAACAAACAAAAATAGAAACACAAACCAAGCCACAGATCCTTTTATCTCTAATGGTGCCCAGCCTGCAGTGGTGGCTGCTTGTGGAAATAGCAGCCAATATCTGATTTGAATCTGTAAGATGAAACACATATCTGACACTGCTTGGGTGACAAAAGACCTGAGACTAGATGGTCCAAACACGGAGAGTAAAACCAAATACTACTGTTCTTTAAAAAAAAAATCAAAAATAAAACAAAAAAAATCAATGAAATGGCTTCTAAAGACATTTTGGTATACTTGTATCTCTGTGCAGTGCTAAGCAATCAGAGAATTGCTTAGCACTGCACAAGGGTTTTTTTTTCAGCACATGAGAACAAATACAGACACCCACAGCCAGACTTTATGCATCAATCTCTATCCTCAGAGCTCAGGGAACACCACAGAAGAGGAGGATGAATGAGTAGAAGATCCAGAGGGTTTGGAGGACACTAAGAAAACAAGGCCCTCTTAACCAACAAGACTGACCCACATATGAACCACACAGAGACTAAGGCAGTATGTACAGGGCCCATATGGGTCTGCCCTAGTTGGGGTACTAGAGTTGAAAAGAGAGGGAGACACAAGCTCCAACCCCTAATCAAGAAGCAAAATCCAATTGATAACAATTTGCAAATAAAAATTTAATTTCCTCTGAGAGAGTCTCACTGGAGAAGCAAAATAGGCTGCATTTGGAAAACTCAATACTAAGAGAAAGAAAGAAAGAAAGAAAGAAAGAAAGAAAGAAAGAAAGAAAGAAAGAAAGAAAGAAAGAAAGAAGAATAGGCTACATGTCCAGCAGTAGAAGACCAACAGAAAAAAAAAAACTGAACTTAGCAGCATCTTTTGGAAGGTCCTTGTCTTCTTGCATCATGCCAAGGCCTTTCCTTTATTTAAAAAAATTTACTGTTTTTTATTTTTATTTTATTTCATTTCTATATTATTTTTTCTTTCTTTTTACCCTTCAGGTCCTTTGCACATATATTATGGCTTCCAATTTAGTGTTTTTATGGGATCCTGAACAATAAGTATCTTTATTGTGTTTTCTCTTGGCTTGTTTCCTTGTTTGTTTTGTTCTATTCTGATGTGTTAACTTTTGTTTTGCCTTATTACATTTTACATTATTTTATTACTGTCCCTTTGAAGCCTGTTAGTTTTCTAATGAGAGATAGAAAGGGACTGGACCTGGATAGGAGGGGAGGTGGGGAGAAAACTGGGAGAAACAGAGTAAGAAGAGACCACAATCAGGAAATATTATGGAATATAAAAATCTATTTCCAATACAAAGAAAAATTGTAAATCTTCCTATCAGTGAGACACTTCGGAGATTGAAAGTTAATGCACACACTAAAGTAAACTATTTGAAGATGACACAAAGGACAAATGGTATATCCAATATGTAATGGTATATCCAATATGTAATTGTTACATTGCTATAGATTTGTATATTGGACTTGAACAACCCCATAGCTAATATCAATAAAAACATTTTCTCATTGCTGGGGTAAGAGTTTATACTTAAGAAGAAGGTAAAAAATAAAATTAGAAAAATAATAATAGTTATATTTGGAGACATAAGAATTAATTCATATTTTCTTTCTATTGATAAAGATTTTTTGTCATACAGAAATATGCATGTAGATTTGTGAGTGGATTAGTAGACATATTACGATCTTTTTGTTTGCCAACCAAAGAGCAAAGAACAGAAAAAATAAATGCCTCATTCAAATAGTGCTGATAAATATGAAAACAATAAGCATATTTTGAAGAACTGAGTGATTCAAGAATTTTGACAAGGTATGCCAAATGGTACTGGAGCATTTTATAATTTTAGAAACCATAAATATAAATATAAATACATAGATTAGCAAATAAATCATTGAAAACAGGCTTACTTAAAAGAATAAATGCAGAAATAAAACAACAAATAAATCCTCATACTTACGGAGATATATCAAAAATACAGTTATTATCTAAGAAGAGTTACTCTTGGTAAAATCAAGAAAAAATTGAGAAAGTCAATTCAAATGTATCTGCCTATAATCCTAAATATAAAATAAGTTGGCGTGGTACCCCATTCCTATACTCTCAAACAAGGAAGGCTGGGGTAGGAAAATCATAAATTTGAAATTGTCCTGATCTGCACAGAAAGATAATGCATCAAAAAGAGATAAAATTTGTAACTACTTTATTAACATCAATAAGTTACTGAATAAATGAGAGAGAATCAGTCACACTTCAGAAGCAAGGATTTTAAAGGATTTGTAGAAAGCTTTCTGCCGTCATTCAGGGACAGGAGCTGCTCCTCCACTGTGAGCTCTGCATAGTGATTTTATTTAAAAAAAAAGTACAATGAAGAAAAAGGGATATTATTATTATTTCATTTTGTGTATGGAGCTTGTTAGGTAAGCACTATACCTCAGAGTTTCTTATACCTTGGAAAGAAAGAGGTTTGTTTTTTTTTTTTTTTTGAAGTAAATAAAAAGGAGAGATAGGAGGGGAGGGAAAAAAGTGGAGAGCAATATAAGGAAAAGGAGGGGAATCTTTATAGAGAATTAATATGAGAACTTCTACCCAAGTCACAGGAACAAAGTGAGCATCACCTGTGGTAACAAGTTTCTAATGTATTTTGTCAAAACTGTAAATTGAAAGTAGAATTATGCCATCATGGACTTCCTCTCCCAATCATACAATTCTTCTCTAACCATGTAAAAATTATTTTTAAAAATTCTACTAGAATGATATTTTACAAACTGTCAAGATTTTAACAGTGAAATTCTCTTCTTTATTCATTCTTCTCTCATACAAAATGTCCTGACTGCAGTCCACCCCTCCACTCCTCCTGTTTTCCTTCAGAAAAAAAAGAAGTCCTTCCAGAAAGATAGAACATAGCATAATAAGGTATAATAAGACCAGGCACAAACCCTAGAATCAACCTAGAGTCAACCCAGTAAAAGGAAAAGAGTCTCAAGAAAAATTTACTATCAAAAAGAGTCTAAGAACAACTCTTCCTGTTGTTCCGTGTACTCTGGCTGATATCTGGGAGGAACAGAAGATGATAGGACCTAAGGAAATATGAAAAGAACGTACAGATTGGTTAATGAAATATCAATAGTGGTTCACTAATTAGTAACAATTGTACCGTACTAATGCAAGATGTTAATAATAGGAGTATATATAGGTGCTATATATCTGGGACCTGCATAGAATTTAATTTATTTCTGTGTTCTAAAGTTAATGTTGTTTTTTCATTTTTTTGTTCTTGTTTTTAGGTGATTTCACTTTTATTTGGGGGTTTCTTACTTGTCTGTTTGAGATTATAATTTAATTACATTTCTCCCCTTCCTTTCCCCCTCGAGAACCTCCCATGTTCCTTTTCCCACTCTCCTACAAACCCATGGCCTCTTTTCATTATTTGTTATTTCATGCTTATATTTATTTTTGTAGATGTGTATTTATTTCTAAATATAACATGTTGAGTCCATACATTGTTATTGCGTGTATGTATTCGGAGCTGACCATTTGGCACTGAACATTGATGTGCTATTCTCTTGAGAGGACTAACGTTAGCTTTATTCAGTAGTAGCCTGAAGTTCTTTGTGTAGAATTGAGCCTTCATGGACTTTGCCTCAACTATTTTAGTTTGCTGATTGGTTTCAACCTAGTTCAAGTCATGAACGAATAGTCATATTGGTTAGACTTTATGAGTATAACTTCGGATGTTATTAGGAAACACAATATCACAACATACTCCATGATCTTCTGGCTCTTACACTTTTTCTACCCTTCTTCTATAAGACTCCCTGAGGCTTAAGTGAGGTAGTGTTTCATAGACGTATCCATGGCATGTAGTTAGTGTTTATGGAAAAAGAAGTTAAGTCAATATTTAACTTAATACCAAGTAGATGACAACAAATATCATAGAGTTCAATTTCAATGGAAGCTTGGGAATGTTTGTAAATAAAATGACAAAAAATCAACTTTATATTAAAAGATTAAGAAATTGAACCATCAAGTAGGCATAATTCTTTAAAGATAGTTTGTAGACTACTTGATTTAAAGCATGGGTCCTGCATGGGTCTTCACTAGGTCCTCTGAGTATATGTTTTGGCTGTTAGATTGGTATTTTGTGAGACACAATGGGAATTGGTATAGCTCTGACATTTTTGCTTGCTCTTGAGAGTCTTTTTTCTCCTATTGGACTTCCTAGTCCAGAATCAATATGAGGACTTTCACCTTGTCATATTGCGTATATTTTGTCCTGTTTGGCTGTTGTCTCTTGAAAACCTGCTCTTCTCTAAACTGGATATGGAGGGAAGTGCACCTCGGGAGAGGTGAGGAGGGCAGAGCTGAAAGGAGTGGAGAGAGGGGCTGGTTGTGATGTGTAGCAGGAGAGAAGAATCTATTTTCATTAAAATAAGTAAATAAATAGAAAATTGATAATTCAGTTGTTCACATGTGTGGAAAAAATCATTTTTAGTACCATACTGTAGAGATTCTTATCGTTTAAAATGTGTATGCCCATAAATCCCATAATTAAGGTTGAAGAAAATATAACTGAAACATATACATTAAATTCTCAAATAACAAAAATTAAAGTATCTTGAACATTCTAGAGTAGTGTACCAATGGAAATCCAGAAAGAAATTACGAGAATGAAGGCAGGAATACAGGACTACTAAACAAGTTCATCATTCCCTGCTTAAGTCTAGGAGAACACATCTTAAGACAGAATGGCCAGTGACTGTGGCAGATAGCTGAGAAATGTTCTGAGAAACCTGGAAGAAAAAATAAACAAAAAGCTAGATCTTTCAGCAATCATAGTCCAAACAGAAAAATAGCTTTGACATAATAGATTTAGAAATAGTGGTATTCCTAATTAATTCGAGAATCACCCAAATCAGGTCCACTGATGTGTCTCAAAGTTATTTTCTTTTATACTTCAGAAAATGTGTTACGTTTCATTAACTCACCATTTTTTAGTAATATCTACTTCCTGTTGAAAATACTTTTTCTAGATTTAACATGATCAAAATGTATATGCAAAATATTTTTGTCCTAAGGAAAGAATATGGGCCAAAGTTGACGATGTAAGTTTTCGTGTTTATGTAAGAACTGTCTTGAAATCTGGGCATCTTGGAAATAGAGGACTTTGATTTTAAAGGTAAATAAAGCCAAGTTTTAATTCTCTATGTTGAAAAGACAAACATTTTCTGTCATTGAGGTTTGGATGCAATATCTTAAGGGCAAAATATTATTAACAACATTTACATTTAGACATGTACATAAATAAGAAACACTGTATACTAAAAGGAAGACAAAAAGTGCTTTCTAGTCCTTTTCTCCTAAACTTTAGGTTTCTTCAGTTTCTTCAGGATTCTGTCACGAATCTGCTTGGTTTTCACACTGTAGACAATAGGGTTCATGAGCGGGGGAACCAGAAGGTATACATTGGCCATGAGCACATGGACAACTGGGGAAGCATTCTGCCCATAGCGACGGATCATAGACAGCCCAATCATTGGTGTATAGAAAGTGAGTACAGCACAGATGTGGGAAATGCAAGTGTTGAGGGCTTTTATCCTCTCTGCTTTGGAGGCTATACTCAACACAGTGCCCAGGATGAGGATATAGGACAGGAGGAGAAGCAAAGAATCTAGTCCCATGGAGAAGATGACCACCATGAGGCCATAGATGCTGCTGACCCAGCGGCTGGATACAGTTGTCTTTATGAGGTCCTGATGCAGGCAGAAGGGGTAAGAGAGTATATTAATAACCCGATATTGAAGCCTCTTCAAGAGGAAGGAGGCTGGAAAGACCAGGGCTAAGGCTCTCCCAGCAATTGCCAAGCCGATTCCAACAATGACTCTGTTGGTTAGAATAGCTGCATAGCGCAGAGGTTCTCGTATTGCTACAAAGCGGTCAAAGGCCATGGCCAAGAGCACAGCTGACTCAGTAATTGAGAAAACGTGAATGAAGTACATCTGGACCAGACAAACATTGAAAGGGATCTCCCGGGCTTGAAACCAAAACACACTGAACATTGTAGGTAAGGTTGTAGTAGAGAGGCCTAGGTCAGTGAGTGCTAGCATAGATAAAAAGTAGTACATTGGCTGATGGAGGGAAGACTCAGTACTGATAATGAACAGGATGGTAATGTTCCCTGCAATAGAAGTGGCATAAACCAAGAATATAGGAATGGAAATCAAGCCGTATCTAGTTTCAAGGCCTGGGAAGCCAGTCAGAAGGAATCGAGGGTACAGAGTAGAATCATTGATGACAGACATTGTGCTGATAAAGGCTCCTCAATCTTCAATGGAAGTTAAGAACACAAAAAATTAGAGTCACTCCCAAATCTGCAATAATGAACAAAGCTGATTATATTTAATTACCACTTGTACTTGTTAATCAACCCATTAATTCTTTTATTTCATTGCATATTTAGTAAGAACATAATAAAGGAAATCTAGAAGTGTTAAAATAGAAAGTGTCTATAATAAATGTCTTACATACTTACAGAATTTAGACTAGGGGCTAAATAAAGTGTTAGCTTAACTCTCCAAACATAATTTTAAAAGCACAAGGTGATATCTAACAGAGAGGATGTTAAGCTTAATAGAGGAAGTCACAGAAAATTTATTGAAGGTGATACTTGAATTAACTCCCAAATGATAGACATGTTACATGGAATCAAAAGGCTGTTAAATAATTCTTGAACTGATTGGTAACCATGCATGTTAATGAGGAACTGCTGGAGCATAGACCTCCTTATTCCCAGGAAGTACCTTCCTAGGCTACTAGGAGTTCCAGACACTATGGATATATACACCATTAATGCATTGCTTTTTTCCTACACATACACACCTATTGTTAAATGGAATTCATAATTAAGCACAATAGATTAATAATGGATAACAATTAAATATAATACTTTAAAAACTTGTTATGGTAAGCGTTATTTAACACAAATTGAGTTTTTTCCTAGAATTTTCCATTTAATAATTTTAGGTGAAGTTTGACGTAGACTAAAAAAATGGCAGAAATCAGAACTGTGGATAAGGGAAGAATATTGTATTAAAAGTGCCATAGGACCAGAGTGAACCTTTCGATGGGTGCTGTAGCTGAATTTAAACAAAAACGTATAAGAAATAAAAAATATGAGTTATGAGGTTACTCTTACTGATTCTTATAGAACTCTTTACAGAAGCAATCAGTTTGATTTATGCTGGTATCAAAGTAGAATCGGTGTTAAAATAATCTAAATGTTGTCAGGAAAAATGCAGAAGCTTTTAGTAAGTTATTGTTATAATAAAATAGAGGGTGAAAGTAGCTTCTATTTGTGAGTATTATGAAGGATATAGAGTTGTAAAGTTACAGAGAAAATGAAGATGGATAATAGAGAACATGAAGTTTAGAAATATGGAATATCTCACCTATTTTATTGAATTTTGCCATATAAAAGACCTGCATAGAAACTTGGGTAAACAACTGAGCAAGATAAATCCAGTTAACTTATGACAAGCATGCTATGTATGTGTTAAGAGGAATGGGTATACTGTACCAAATGAGGGTTTTGTAATGGCTTGCAAAGAAAGGGTGGAAAAACACTTCACGGATGAACAGTAAGAGAAAGCAACATAGGAAGACAATGTCCAGTTGCAAGAAGAGTTGAGAGTTGCCTGAGCACCAAGCTGTTTTGCACAAACTGTATGTGCTAGGCACCAAACATAGCCAAACTTTTATTTGCTTAAAGTATTCTATGTTAAAATTCTACATCAAAAATCCCATGCCCTGTTTACTAAGCCATCCTCCTCCATTACCTCAATCATGTTGAAACTTTCTCTGACTGGTTTATTTATAAAATAGCTGATTAGAAAATCCTCTACAGAGGCAACAGGAGTTCTTCCATGGTTATTGTAATATCCTTTCTTTTAAGATAGAAAAATAAATAAAATAGAATAATTTATATCTACATTATATTTTACACAGTGATCTATATGCTATAAGAAAAATCAAATATTGGGAGCTAGTGCTTTTTATACATTACCCACACTTCCCTTGGTCTGATGTCATAAATTTCTGGTTTTCTTCATCACTGAGTGATAAGAAGAATCCCTTTGACACCCCAAATTATTTCCTTCCTTCCTTATACACACCCTCAATAGTTGCTGTGGTCTTCAGTCTCCTTCTCAGGGAGGCATGTCAAGGTTCAGCTCTTGGGTGACTCTTTTACTCCTTAGAAATTTTTCTAATTTAGAGGATTCACTCTTGTCTCACTCCTGGTTATGGACATGAGTGCCTGCTTTCAATGGCTACTCTTCTAAAGTCAGGGACAGTCAAATGGCAAGTGTAATCTACTACTTCAAACATTTTAGACAGATGACTAAGCATTATTGAACATAAAAATAAAGTAGTAACTACACCACTTTATTAACATTTAAGATGTTCGACCAAAATACTTGAAATGCCCCACAGTGCATCTGGTACTTGGATAGTTTGAACTCAAGTGAAGAAAAATATTGATCATGGCAGATGAAACTTATTATTCAATGCGGCAACCATAGATTTTGACTCAGTGACACCGTGACCAGTAACTGTAGGCAGGGTCAAGTAGGATGAAGTGCTCACGATATATGGATATAGAAGGCATGAGGTCAAAGAGGTTATTCGCTGCAGCAGCAGTACCACTCACTTCACGCATTTTGACATTTTAATCTTTGAACAACAGTAGTGTCAGTACTGAATTCCAAGCTTAGAAGCTGCATTCCCTCCTCCGAGGCTGTGCTGAGTAGTTTTCGAGGATAACAGTCTAGCAGGGTGGGAGAGCAGCTCTTTTATCACTCTCACCTGCTCCAGAGCACTGATTTCACAAACCTAGGAACAGTCTAGCAGGGTGGGAGAGCAGCTCTTTTATCATCACTCTCACCTGCTCCAGAGCACTGATTTCACAAACCTAGGAACAGTCTAGCAGGGTGGGAGAGCAGCTCTTTTATCACTCTCACCTGCTCCAGAGCACTGATTTCACAAACCTAGGACCCGCAGAAACTCTCAACTTCCTTTCCATCTACTGAAATCTGTATCAATTTTGTAGCCACCGTTCTTACCTCAAAGTCTTTGCCCAGGCACACCTGAGTTCTTAAGTGCAGACAGGCATTCACCCTGACTCAGAATGTCTGAGTTTCTAGTCTGTCAATCTGAGGACTCTCTGTAGGTATCACAAGCTACTAATGATTGGAATAAGGAGAGAATATGACACACAGTGCGTCCTACAGCATACAGATCTTTATGAAAATGTAGGTGCCTTGAGGCAAGGTTCAGTGTCTTCTGTGACTCTAGAGCAGGGTAATTCAGGCCTTGGAAATTTTTGGCAATATCCAGTCAGTTGCTTTGGTGTGTTTAAGAATGCTGACCTTCTCGTCCCTGTTGACTAGTACATTCCCTCTAGCACATTCTCATTTAAAGCTCTTGGGAAAATAATTGATGCCAGAACTATTTATCCTCCTCAAGAGCAGATGGTGGGAATGCCAACCTACTCTCTTAGACTGAGAAACAATTCAAAAGTGCCTGACAGATTATTTGATGGAAAAAATGGGCTTTATTATAACTTTCTTGAAACTCTATTTAATATTATTATGGAAAAAGTCTCAGTCCTAAATACTATGTTTGATTCATTATTTCAAATACTCAATTAAGGCATATAAATGAGATATTATTTCTCAGTGACTTCTGTGAAACAATCATAACCTGATATCGAAAGTCAGAAAAGCATAACGCACAAAAATTAAACATGTAAGACCTTTAGATCCCATGATCTTACTATAAAATTTAAACTAAATCATTATGAATAGAATCTGATAATTACACACACACATACTGCTTCTTTTGTGTTTGATTTGGTCATCAAAACTGTTTATATCTTACTCAAAGGACTTACTACTTCTTTTAAAGGAGAGGATAATTTTATAATATAAATTGGGAAAGATATTTTACTAAATTCAATATCATTGATGGTACAAAATAATTAAAATCAAAATTCAAGATAAATTTTGTGTTATTTAATATAAAACAGCTGTAATAACATCAATCTTTTTATTATTATTTTATTTTATTACTTTAAAAAAATACCAATCCAAATTCCTACTCCCTCCCCTTCTCCCACTCCCCTCCCACTCCCTTCACACGCCCTCCCACCCTACCCCCTGCAATCCTAAGAGAGGGCAAGGCACCCTGCCCTATGGAAAGTCCAAGGCCCTCCCTACTACATCTAGGTTGAGCAAGGTATACATCCAAAGAGAATAGGATCCCAAAAGCCAGTACATGCAGTAGAGACAAATCGCAGTGCCACTGTCAGGGGCCCTTCAGTCTGCCCCAACTGTCAACCACATTCAGAGGGACTAGTTTGATGATAATAATTTAACTATGCTGAGTTCTAAAGTATATAGTGTTAATATGTCATATTATATTTTCAAAATAAATAGATGAGGAAAGAAAGAAATTCAGAAACACAGAAATTCAAAGGAAAAGTAACTTTATTATTATTCATAGGCAATATTAATTAACTATTTGTAAATTTAAAAAACTCAATGAAAAGTCTAGAAAACCAGTAAGTTAATTATCAGTATTAAGAATATACAAATTTTATATCTAAATCCATTTTTAATTGGTGATAAGAAAATGAAACTGAGCCACATTGAGTATTCTAGCTTCAAAAGTACAGAGAAAAGAGAAAGTAATAAAGGATTAACTAAACATTTACACTTATAACTTTAAATTGTATTGACATAAATTTAAGACTATTTATAGAATCCAGAGATATGTTATGTTTATAGATCAGATGATGTAATATTATAATAATAGTTAATCACCCCAAGCTCAAACTTTATAGAAAAAAATCTTATAGAAAAACGTAACCAAAATACATTTGAAGTTGAAATAGCAAATAGCACTGAATGGTTACACTGATACTATCTACAGCAATATTAATCAAACAAATACAGAAAAAAATACATTGGAGCATTACAACGAGACCAATATTAGACCAAAATACACAGGTATACTTACATTGCATGACACATAACAGATTCTAGATTAATGCTTAATTAAATAGTTGATTCCTAGTGAGCTATCTAGTTATACAACCATGCCTTGATCTTATCACCTTGCATAAAAGTAAATTCTACATACTTCGTACACACAAATATGAAAGGTAGGTCATAAATTTTTCAAAAATCACACAGAAAAATATGAATGGCTGCAGAACTAAGCATACCGTCTATCTACTTATTTCCTATTTCAAGCATGCCCTCAACTGCTTACACTACAAGAATACGGTGGAATCCAGGGAACAATTTTTCCTTTGCAAGTGTCATGATGCAAAGCTTGGCCAATAGAGAATGCTGAGGAGACAGTATAAGAAAATATTCTGGATTTCTGCTTGATTCTTGCTTCTGCTATACAGAGACCAGACACAGGTGTAGCTAACATTCAGAGACACTAATTCTTCCATTTCAACCTTAGGCTTATGGCTCAGCTTGTCTTGAATCAGGCGGTCACTATCGAACTTGGTTTCTCGGCCATATTTGCTCTGCACACTAGAGGGCCCATTTCCAGCTTATTAGTCAAAGCTGTGTTTCTCCCCATCCGTCCACACAATAAAAGGGATCAGTTTGTCATTCTCTGCTCTTTCCCTACCTGGCGGTTCCTTCATCATGGTCCTGACGGCAGATCTGAGTTACAAAAAGTGGATCATCTATTCCCTGTATGACTGGGTTTTTATTTGATTGTGTGTGTGTGTGTGTGT
>PVIU01008999.1:0-32856 GCA_004026605.1 Ondatra zibethicus | reverse complement strand
GTGTAGTTGTTGTCTACAAATTGGACCCCAAATAGCATAAAAGGCAGACTTCTCTTCAAGTGCACTAAATATAAAACATTATATGATTTAAAAATAAGAATTTAGAACATATTACTACGTTTATTTATTTATTATCTTTGAGACAGTCTGTTTGACCCACAATTCTCACCTCATTCTACCTTTCTTTCCCCTGTTGTGGTCGGGTTATAGCCATGTGTTGCCATAGCCCGGATCTGAACTCAATTCCTTCTGCTCACACAGCAGAGACCTTGAAACACTGGTTCTCCTTTGACATTCAGGTCATGCATATTGTTGTCTGCATATCCACAGTATTTAAACCAATAGCTGCCACAGTAGACATCTCATTTGTTCCCGTAAATTTGACTTGGTTTACAAAATTAGAGTTAAAATTTATTTTTGTGTTCATGAATTGGGGAAGACCAAACACATAACGTTCTGTTAATGAGTAGTTATGGTTGGTCCCATGATCAAAATTTGCACAATTCAACTGAGAAGAAAGTAAATATATGTGAAATAATCAAATATTGTCCATGAAAGCTATCTTAGGGAAGATGACAAAGGAATAAAGTATCCACAATAAAATATTTGAAAATACAACACTAAAGATCCTTACAGACTTGTAAAGAGAATAAAAAGACCATTGTCAAACGGTACTGATTTCTCAATTTTCTATCATTGTTAACTATTGCAAATGGCTATTTTCATAAGGAAAGTTACTGTAATATTTTTATAATTAAGGAGAGTTTATAGTTTTGCAAATGCTGAATTTCCATTACATGTGTTTTCTATTATTAAATCTCATAACAATAATAATGATCTAGGTACAGAAAAGGCTATAGCAATCACCACCTTTTCTACCTGTGTAAACCAAAATGGTGCAATGATTTCAAATTAATTGAGACTGAATATTTAGGAGGTAAACTAATCAGTAATTTAGCCAGATATGATCCAAGAATTATAGCATATATTTTCCATGTACTAAAACAAGCACTTTCCTACTAAATTCCAGGACCTAAATTAGAGGCTACAGGTTACTTAAAACCTTCTTAACCTAAACTTGCGGAGAATTCCTAGACGAATCTGTTTTGTCCTCACACTGTAGACAACTGGGTTAAGCACTGGAGGAAGAAGCAAGTAGATGTCAGCCATAAGAATGTGAACTATGGGAGAAAGATGTTTTCCAAAGCGATGAACCATTGATACTCCAATAACTGGTACAAAGAAGATGAGCACCACACAGATATGGGAAACACAGGTGTTCAGTGCCTTTAGTCGCTCTTCACGGGATGCAATACTCAGAACTGCATTCAGAATAAGAGCATAAGAAATAAGTATGAAGACTGAATCCACACCTAGTGTAGCAATAACTACACAAAGACCATAAACGCTGTTGACCCTGGCGCTGGAACAGGACAACCTTAGAACATCTTGGTGCAAGCAGAAGGCATGAGAGAGGGCATTGATGTGGCAATAGTGATAGCGTCTTAGTAACAAAGGTGTGGGCAGAACAACTCCCATGCTTCGTAACAAGCAGGCCATACCAATCTTGCCAATCGCACTGCTGGTGAGGATGGCAGAATAATGTAAAGGACGGCAGATTGCAACAAAACGGTCAAAGGCCATAGCCAGAAGCACTGAGGACTCCAGAAATGTGAATGTGTGGATGAAGAATAACTGAGTATAGCAAGCACTTGCATGGATCTCTCGAACATCCAACCACAGCACAGTAAGCATTGTGGGAAGTGTAGACATGGACATACCTAGGTCTGTCAGAGCTAAGATGGACAGGAAATAGTACATTGGCTGATGGAGTGAGGGCTCTACCCAGATAACAGAAAGAATGGTCACATTACCGATGAATGCTACCAAATATGCAAGGCAGAAAGGCACTGAGAGCCAAGAGTGGACATACTCCAGTCCAGGAAACCCCTTCAGGATAAATATGGGCTCTGTAACATCACTGCTATTCCAGGCAAGCATAGTGAGCATCAAGAGGCTTGGAAGACAAATGTCTTCTCATATTCTTCTTTATTGCTCAGTCAAATTTTCATCAGTACAAGCAATGCCATGAGGAAAAACACATATTTCCTCTATGTTCACCTTGGAAGAAAAAAGAAATTGCATGTGGATGTTATGTATTGAAATTTTACTGAAATTACAAAACATCAATAGTGCACCCCATAAATATAGTCACCTCTGAATATAACTTGACAGATCTTCATTGATAACATTGGAAATGTGTATATATACACATATATTTCTATTTCCTATATATATACATATACAAACATATATACTATACACTTATGTGTATATGTATATATGAGATACAGAAAAATACAGAAAGAAAATTTTACTCTATATTGTAAAACTGGAAATAAGGTAAATTCAGAGTAAAAGCATAATAACTTCCTCAGAAATGCTCTTGAGTAAATTGCTGTTAGTCTACAACCAGGAGAGTCAATTGAAGTAACCCCGTGACTTCAGCACAGTTCTCCTCAAATTGATCTTTATTTTACATCATATCATAAACCTGTAAGTCCTTCTAATGGTGGCTTTCTGGCTCTTTCACAAAAATATAAAAGTAATGTGTTTAACACCATTGTTTCTTATGCCTTGAAAGAGTAAAAGAGATCATATCACCTTTCTGTTAAGAGAGAGAGAGAGAGAGAGAGAGAGAGAGGAGAGGGGAGCAGTGAGACAGAGAGAAAGAAAGAAAGAAAGAAAGAAAGAAAGAAAGAAAGAAAGAAAGAAAGAAAGAAAGAAAGAGAAAGAGAGAGGGGGGCAGAGAGACAGAGTCTGTAAAGGTCAAACCTATAAGACCTTCTAATGGTGGCTTTCTGGCTCTTTCACAAAAATATAAAAGAAATGTATTTAATACCATTGTTTCTTATGCCTTAAAAGAGTAAAAGAGACCATGTCACTTTTCTGTTGGGGGGGCAGAGAGACAGAGAGAAAGAAAGAGAGGCAGAAAGACAGAGTCTGAGAGATCAAACCTAGAAGGCTGCATGGGCTAAGAAAACAGCCTACCATGAGCTACATTGTCCAGAACTTAGGGTTTCTTGACTCACTATCTTGTCTCTCAGAATCCTGTTGTAACAGGACAGTTAATACAAATATTAAGTGGTGCATTTGTACCTGCTATGAACACACAGGAACCCCAGCAGCTCAGCTTCTACATCATTTCTCCTGCTAGATCCCGCCTCTGCCTCTGGTAAATCAGCCTTGACCCAATGGGAAACTGTTCCAAATAAAGCCTTAACATTCTAGAATGGAACTCCAACTGTCCATGAGTGCTGCTTTATTATCCTAGTCATATTTCATAAGTTTATCTCATTGTATTTCATTAAAAGTTCATATTTATTTTTAATTTCTCCTCTACAATCTATCATGTGCACATCCCAGGAGAATTTAGCTACAACTGAGCCAGTCTCTCACATTATGGAAATTTCCCTAGTGTCTCCAAAGTCAAGATTTCCCTCATCCTCTGTATTAGAATCAGCCCTTCTTTTCCAGTTCAACCCTGAGCAGTGAAATTGCACTTTCAACTGGACCTGTGGGCTCAAATAAAGCAATCTGCTCACCTGCCAAGAAAAACAGTTACTGTTATATACCTACAAAAGAGAAAATGTCTACTGAAATCTCTGACTTCATCCTTTTACTCACTCAGAAAGTTTTGTTTTATTCCCTGTCTTACAATTGAACTTCTGAACACAATCTAGACATCAGCATCAACATTTGTAGAACACAACAATAAATACACACACACACACACATACACAGCCAGTGTTTTAGACACGATGGGGAAATTTATCTTATTCCAGGCAGTCTTTCAACCCTAATAAAAATCTTATTTTCTTTAATTTTCTAATGTTTCAGAAAATAAGGTGGATTATGTTTTGTAATTGTTTTGCTCCTCCTCTGAGTCACATTTTTGATAATTTCAATGTTTGAAAACCTTTAGCTTCAGGATGTCCATATACTGAACTGAGGAATATAGCAGATAGTAATATCCTTCTTTGTACTTTCAGTTTTTCTGGACAATGTATTTAAAGCATTAAGCACATGAATATTTTCTGTATGTATATATAAATGATTATTAGTCAAGAAAATTATCCTATAACCTTCCATAGGTGACATCTTTTCGGTATATAAGTGTGCATGGTAAGAGAATCTGAGATCTATTTTCCCATCAAATTGTTACAAATATGTACATTATTTATTATAGTTCTTATGCTGTTGATTAGATTTCTATTCATAGGCAAGTTTAATCCTTTGACTTATTTCATTCCTATTAATATCCTTGGCTATGTGTATTGATAGTGTTCCACTCTGTGTGTATAGTTTTGATTTATTATCCATCAATCTGTCATGCTCTTCATTGGTGCCTTTATCTCTCTATTGTTGTCCTTTCTAGACTCATTTTACTCTATTTGTTGGTCATTGCTTTGGTTCTTTTGGGGTTTGGGTACAATTTAATTACATTGAGATTGAGAAATGATGGCAAACCCCTGGAAGAAATGACCACTGCTAATGACAGAGTCAAAGGGAAAAGACTCCTATCACACACTAACCTCATCACATAAACTAAGGAAAAGCGACTAAGGACAAGATGATTTTTGTAGTCTTCCAGTCATAAAAATGTAGTAATCAAAACTGTTTTTCAATGGCAAGTCTGTCTAAAATTGCTGAAAACATAGAGGGGTACATTGTGATGTGTCCCTCATTCCAAAACTGTCCACAAGTGGACAATACTGCCTAAATTATACATTCACTTGAAAATGACTATTGTCTCTAGAAGTATATGTTAATACATAAAACATCAAAAAATCCATCCTCCATTTATTTGTAATGAAAAATCAAAACTTACCTGAGGTTTATGAATAAGACAACTGTGTCATCAGCATATTATAGTAAGTCACTACGCGGCTCATTTCCCAACAGCTAACAGTTGCATTTATTTCTTCCTAACTAAACTTTCTGCTGTAGATAAAGTTATCTTCTCTTTCTGTTTCTACTTCTGTGCCTTCCTCTTTGTCTTCTGCTCATTTAATCATCTCTGTTGTTTTCTATTGCTAGTTCTATTTGGGTCTGTATCTAAATTTATGTCTTTTCATCTTGTAATTCTGTTTTTCTTTCTTCTTTGCCTTTGCCTCCTCATTTTTACTTGAATTTCTGTTTTAACTCTTGATTTCTTTCTTCTTTAACCATCTTCTGAGAAGAGTTAAGATTGTACTGGCTACAGATATCCTGATTCTGGGAGGCTTGAGGTTTTAGTTATTCTTCTATCTCATAAATACTCCAAATCTCCCCTGAGGTAGAACACTAGGGATTATTTTAAAATCTGTTAGATCCCCAGAAGTGACATGATGCATGCAGCATTTGTCCATCCATTTGGTTCAGCACAGAATTGCAGTCCCTGAATGCATCCCTACTGCCATGTATGGTCCATAGTCCTTTGTTTGCATGCAATCTTTTTTTTTCAATTTTTCAAATAAGCTTAAGAAAATGAGTTCCTTATGCTTACTTTTTGACTTTTAAATTATATTTTTAAATTTTTATTTTATTTTAAATACAATTACATCATTTTCCTCCTCCAGCTCCTTCCTTCCTCCAACCCTCCCCATGGCCCCATTCTTTCACAATTTTTTGCCTTTTTCTTTATTACTGATATATGTACATATACATTTTTCAGCATATATAAACAAATAAATATATATATATAAATACAATCTTTTCAGTCCATTTAGTATCATGTATATGTATATTTTTATATGTTTTTAAGGATGACCACTTGATATTGGATAAGAATTAGGATGCTTATCCTTGAGGAAGACTATTTCTCCCTAACTCAGAAGTCAACAATTGCCTATCATTCTTCATCTAAGGATAGGGTCTTATGAGATCTCCTCCATCCTCACTGGCATGTCAACTGGTGTTGCTCACTATTCAGATCTTTTTTGAGCAGATGTATTTTTGTTATTTCATGACGTAGCTTCATATCATATCTAGAAGATAAAATCTCATAAAAAATTTTTGGTCCTTAAGCTGTCATAAAGAACAAAGATTCACACAATGAAACAGACTCAGTGAGTGATGTTTACATATACTGTACATACAAATGTATTGTATGTGTTGTGTGTGTGTGTGTGTGTGTGTGTGTGTGTGTGTGCGTGTCTGTTTTTGTAACAAATATAATCAAAGTAAAGGCTATCAACCTGAGAGTGGTAAGGGCATGGGAGATGTTTAAGATTGGGTGTTTCAGAAGGCCTGGAGGAAAGAAAGAGAGCTAATTCTATTTCAATTAAAAACTTTAAAAATTTTAAGAAGAACCAAGGTAGTGAAGCCCAGTGCTAAGCCTCCTTGCTGACTGCATATTGAGGGGACAAAGGCTCTTCTTCATCACACAGTCTTTATTTCAGGTAATGACCTCTCAGTAAATTCTTGGTTTTTTTATATCCTTATCCTAATTCCTTATGTCTTTATAAATCCCAGAAATATCTTATGATTCATATCTAGATTTGAAGTGTTTAATTTTATTAAGAATATATGTAAATATGAAGAAATACATTTAGATCAGATATTTCAATACAAGAACAGGTACTTCCAAGTATTAACTTATTCAGCTTTTCTCAGTAACTTTATATTTTTGTGTATAGAAAATACATGTCCTATATTAGATTCATCCTTAAGTATTTGACATTTTTAATAATATAAATAACCCTATAAATTATATTTTTCCAAGCCTTTAATATGTAAGAATAAAAATAATGGCAGTACATAGTAGTACTTTTATTCTGGAAGAAACCCTGTATATAGGTTTATTTTTTATTTTATTTTTGAGATTATAGAATTAAAACATTTCTCCCTGCCCTTCTTTCCTTCAAACCTGCCCATGAAGAGAAACCCATAGGCTTCTCCATGCTTTCCTTCAAATTATATCCTTTTATTTTATTTCAAGATTATTGCATGCATATATGAATAGGTATATATTATGTATATCCACATTTATTCTTAAATATAGCCTAATGAAACATATAAAGATATTTGTGTGCATGTTCTCAGGGCTGGTCATTTGGCGCTGCAGAACCAGTTGGTGCACTCTTCCATTAAGTGACTGAGAGACCCTTTAGGCTTTAGTGGGCATCTACTTAAATTTCCAAAAGTAATGTAAATTTCTTTTTGTCTTGTTTCCAAGTATTGCTCTTTCATTTTATTTGTTGCTTTATTTAATTAAATAAATAGTTAATTAACTAAGATCTTCAATAGAGTAGAATGATATAAAATATTGTTCTCTTTCTACATATACTAGGGAAAGTTTTTCATATTTTAGTATGAAATATGTTCCCTATTCATCTATCAGAGAATATGTCCCCTTCCTCTATTCATAATAAAATTAGCTATAAGATCAGATGCCAAATTTCATAAACCTACTTTGTAACTGTTGGGTTCATGGTTACACAATCATGGTGATTCCTTTTGTTATTCAGTTAGTGAGCAAGAGACTGGCCTGAGATGTTTCTTTCCTTCTGCGTGTATTAGTCATTTGTTTCATTGCTGTGACCAATATCTAACAAACCTACTTGGCAAAAGGAGGATTGATTCCCTTTGGCTCATGGTTTAAAAGGAGCCACAGTCCATCATGGCGGGCAGAAACATGATGACAGGAGAGGTCGGGTGACTAAGCACGTCTCACACACAGAAAACAGAGTGACGGAAAAGTGGAGCCAAACTGCAGAACCTCAAGGCTCACCCCCAGTGACTTACTCTCCTAACAAGGCTCCACCCCCTAAAAGTTCTACAATTCTCCCAAGCAACACTATCACCTAGAGACAAAGTGTTTAAACATGGGAACCACAGAGAGCATTTCTCATTCAAAATGAACCACTAACTTGCTATGTTCTGTTTTAAATCACGTTGAGCTCAAAATAACTTAGGAGGCATTTCTATCCCCAGCTCACAATATTTTATACATATTTTGTGACTTCTTTAATAAACAAAGATCTGAAATATTTTCACTCTAAGTTTTATATTTAATCATTACACATAAACCAGGGTTACTTTTTGTCAGTTTTCAAACTATTTATAAAAATATATATTTAAAGGTTGTAGTTTAAACATCGTAAAGCTATTTGTATTTTCAGTTTATATCCTTGCCTATTTTTAAATCCTGGTTGCCCAGAAATACATGTTTATATATTCGTTTTAGTATTTATTTGGCACCTTCAAGACATTTTACTATCCAAAGTACTATCAAGGTATTTGTATTTTTTTCCACAACAAGTAGTGATTTTATACATGTAAACTATTTTTAATATATAATCTACATATTCTTTCATAATTTTATTTATGTGCACAATGTATTTTGACCATATTCACTTGTATTTCCCCCTTTAACTCCTCCCATGTCCCCTTTCAGTTTCATTGATGTTTTTGTTTGTCTGTCTGTCTGTAGTTGTTTGTTTGGTTGATTGTTTGTTTGAAGGAAAAGAGGGTTTGTTTGGCTTCACAGTTACAGGTGACATAGAAGGGAAGTCTAGCCAGCAGGAATTTAAGCCCATTGTATCCACAGTCAAGACAAGAATGAAATGAATTATTCTGTGAAGCAGGATATTTTGTGTCCTGCTTTTCTAACTAGAACAGCATACTGCCAGCAGTTGAGGCAGGGGCATTTTCCTGCCCAGTGGCTTACTTTTGCCACAAAGAAAGTAAACTCTATGTGGAGTTTCTTCTATGCCCATTTTCTTCTCTGAAGTAGATTGGTGCTGCCAGGAGCAGACATGTCTCATTATCATAAAACACAAGAACCTAGGTTATTAAAACATCTTAAATGCCATATTCTGTAGAGCTCTGAAATGTTTGAAGATGACTTGTCTATCTAAAATATATCTTTGTTTGACCTTGAAAACATACCTAATGTGACTACAAGTTTGGTTATAATAGGTGATTAACTACTAACCTATAAGTGGCTGCATGCTTCCTCAGCTCAGCTCCTTTTTTATACACTCCAGAACCCAAACCAGCTACCCACTTTTCAGCTGGGTCTTCACACATCAATGAACATACTCAAGACAGTCTTCCACAGACAATCCTGCAGGCTAACCTGATTTAGACAATCTTGCACTATACTCTCTTATCAGGTGATCCTAGATTGTGTTGACAATTAAATTAACCTTCACAGTGACCCTGGCTGCTGTACCTTAATTTCCTTTTAGGTTAGTTGGGCCAACAAGGCAGGTCTTCACCCCCTGAGATTTGTCACTCTTTATCTTGGAGGGGGCCGTGGAATCAACATGGAGTGTGAGAGTTGGAGAATCACAGATTTAGCTCCTTAGAAGACAGAGTGGTACAGGAAGTATTTGGAAATAGGAATCTGGTGGTTCCCAAACACTTTTAAGTCTAATTAGTGAAACCTATATGCATACAGGTATGAGGCTATACAATGGAGCACTGTTAACCTACTAGGGGCCATACCCCTAAGGAAAACTGACTGTCTCATCTATAGAAGCAATCACCTGTTAATAACTCCTCACCTAAATGTGGAAGTACATGAGGCCCTCCTCCTGCATGCTAGCATGTTGATCAACTTTATCTTGCACAGATCATAGGAGGGCATCACGGTTACCATACACACATGAGTAATAAGGTTCTATCATGTTCAGAAGACAGCTATACCTTAATCCTCTCAGCCCTCTGCCTCTTAACAATATTTCTATCCTCCTCTTCCTTGATGTTCTCTGAACTTACAGAGGGAGAGTATGTGATAGGAATAACATTATTCATGATTGACCACTCTGCAGACACGTATTCTCAGTGCCTTGACTACTTGTATATCTCTGTAATTATCATGGTAGTTATTTCTAATTTGGTGATTGTGGCATGAAATCCTTAGGGCAGAGTCCTGAGGACACTTACTGACTTAATATGCCAAGACTCCCACAGCATTTTCCATTAGCAAGGAGGACAATAAGGGTAATTTCTAGTCACAAGTTTGGGAAAGTTAGAATCCTTCTGCAGAGGATTTTCTCTCGTGTTTCAACACTACAGATTGTCCTTCCTGAGACCCTGAATTTAGCATAGAAAATTTGTCTTATCTGGACATTTAC
Organism: Ondatra zibethicus; assembly: GCA_004026605.1. NCBI lineage: Eukaryota > Metazoa > Chordata > Mammalia > Rodentia > Cricetidae > Ondatra > Ondatra zibethicus. The sequence goes on along the minus strand of PVIU01008999.1, from coordinate 22,729 downwards.
CTATGTCTACATTTCAGCCTCTGTAGAAAAATTAAAGAGATATTAGCTGGAATTAGTTACCAGATTTTTCTACCTGCTAAGATGGGATGGGAGCTCGTCTGTTTTCAACTAAACAGACACTGGGATTTATCTATGCTGTGCAACCATCAGTCATCAGAAGTTTCAGCTCTCTGTCTAGGAAGCAAGAATGGAACTTGCATAGTATTTCATACAACCTCAAATCTGACCAAAGAATCTACGTTTCATCAAAGAAACTGTAACGATGGCCACTTCCAGTGCTCACTTGCGCTGACCTAGAAGAGAATGCCTTCAACTTTTCTATTTGAAACTTCATTTAATTTGAGAAATTTTAATATGATGCTGTGCTTATAGGCATAAAAATAAGTATAAAAATTAAAGTTTTACTGATGAGTAAATCATAAAGTAATTTATTTCAAAAACTGTATATGTGAGTTCACTGTGTATCAAAGATGAAAGCAACTTTTCATGTGATAAGCTCAACATGCCTGTTTGTTTGTTCATAAAGAAGCTAAGAGAGACACACACGGATCTAATCTACATGAGAAGTAGAAAAAGACAAGATCTCCTGAGTAAATTGGGAGCATGGGGACCTTGGTAGAGGGTTGAAGGGGAGGGGAGAGAAAGGGAAGGAGCAGAGAAAAATGTAGAGCTCAATAAAAAGAAAAAAAAAGAATTAATTCTTAAGTGTGCTGTAAGACATGGAAAATACTCAATATTTTTCAGAGTTGGTGAGTATTTTAAGCCATAATAATTAACTCTGAATATGTCATTTTACACAAATACACAATAAAAATAGAAGAGGTATGGTTAGGACAATTTTTAATTTGGAATTTGTTTCTTAATCTGAAGCCAAAATTTATTAGAAAAAATTTTTTTACAAAACTCATCAGCAATTCCAACAGCAATTTTCAAAATAGCCTAACAAAATGTGATCCACATATATGCTCATTTCATAAGATTGAAGAATGATATTATAGAAGTATTAAAACTTTTATTTTCTATCAATAAATCATTGTTTCCTTCAGAGTAAAAACCTTTACACAAGAAAAGTACAATAACCTGAGTGAGGTCCTGCAGGGTTGTTGGCGTTGCAGGATGGGCCAGAACACCCAGCATGCGCACTGAGGGCTCAGAGCTGAGGCTGCAGGGAAGTCACCTGCTGCAACACAGTAAGAACCACAGAATACACACAGATTCATTCTGATTTTTATCTTAAGTTGTGATTTGGTTATGGAACGTTCAGAAATCTTTGCTGTTCCCATTCTTTTCAGTCCTCACAGGCAGCTTTGTAGCATGACCAGACTCCTAGAGCTTAGTAACGGGGACCTAGATGCCTCTGGAATGACAGGGCGATCCAATGTGATGCTAAAACAGAATCATTGCTTCAGTGATGCTTCCTGGAAGGATGATATGATATCTTCCAGAGTACAATATCCAACCTAAAACAAAATCCATTGTACTCTGTGATGGAACCCATGCCGTCCATGCTAAGCTTCACCTCCAGTCACCGTGAGGAGAATACATGCTTCTCCATTGCAACTTTGCCTGCCGTCGTGTGCTTAGAGGTTCTGGCTACAGGGTGTAAATATTCCACCAGAGGTTATAGCCCTTTTAAACTTTGAGGTAGAGATCTAATTGTATCTGTCCAATATGACAATAAATGAAGAAAAGAACTAAATGTTTCTAAACATAGATTAGGTTAGAGGTGCTGATATTAATTGTGGCAATGTGGACAAGTCTGGATATATTGTTGTTGCAAAATGCTATGCATCTAATGCCCTTACTCAGTATTGGCAGTAAATGGACAAAGGCAAAGCCTCAGTTGGTGAAGTGTATGATGGCCAAAGCAAGTTGCTGTTTAAGGGCTGTGTAAAATTACGAGAAGACTCAGGTGGCAGTGATAAAGCCAGGCAACTGAAGCACACAGCAGTGTAGAATGCTGTGCTAACAGTACTCTTGTCACCCCACTGCAGGGACCTTGTGTGTGAATCCTGGAGAAGCTGCCTCTATAATTTATCACTGACCCATGCACTAGTGTATCACCCATCTATCGCCCTGGCATGCTAGGTTTGCGTCACTTCTCCAGTGGGGATTCTAGGAGACAAAACGTTGATGCGGGCTTCTTTTATGAACTCTCCACCACCAAAACCGAGGCTAAGTGCCTTTTCTGAAGGAGAAACAAATCCAATGACTTGTCAATGGTCATTAAAAATTCCCAGGGCCTTTCTTCACTTCCAGACTATGCTGAGGGTGGGTCTTATTAGCACCAAAGTGCTCTGCAGCATTGAATGTGACTTTGTTGTAACTGAGTGAATTCAGATTGTCAGGTATCTCTATTTCATTCTTACTCTCACAGATTGTTACCTTCAAAGAACACTCCCAATCAACTTCTGCACTCAGTGACTCCACTGTTCAATTCACAGGGAGTCAAACTTGGGATGAAAATATCATTACCAAGGTAACATAGGAAAAAAATCTTTACTAGTTAAATAATAATAAATGTTAATTTATTCAATATGTAAAACACTTCAACAAACTGAAAATACAAGTTAAAAAGCATTTTTAAAGGTAGACTAGAAATATGGTTCGGTGAGTAAGGGCAGCGGCTGCTTTAGCACAGCACCAGAGTTGGTTTGCAGCACCCGTGTGGGACGCTCACAAACCCACCACTTATTACAGCTGCAGAAGCAATGACACCCTCTCTGGCCTCAGTAGAAAATATATGCACACACACACATGCACATACACACATACACACACACACATGCACACAGACACACACACACACACACGCACGCACACACATACACACATGCACACACACGCACACACAAACACGCACACACACACACACGCACGCACAAAAAGGAGTACACAGCCACATGCAAACACATAAATTTTTTTTCGTATTCTTTTATTTTTTTTCTGTTCAAAAACATAATTAAATAAATAAAATTTTTACATTTCTTCCCCTTCTCCCGGTCCCCTCCCACTACCCCCCATTCCTCCTCCCTCCCCCTTCTTCCTTAAAAGAGGGCATGGTGCCCTTCCCTGTTGGAAGTCCAAGGCCTATCCCCCTCCCTCCCGGCCTAGGAAGGTGTGCATCCAAAAAGACTCGGTTCCCAAAAAGATAATACATGTAGAAGAGATAGGTCCCATAGTCACATTGATGAATATCTTGATCACCATTATAGAAATTTCATCCGATGGATGGAGATAGAGACAGAGACCCACATTCACATCAGAGCAATGGATTGAGCTCCCAAGGTGCAGTTGAAGAGCAGAAGGTGGGAGAAGATGAGTAAGGAAGTTAGGACCGTGAGGGGCTGGTCTACCTACTGAGACAGTGTGCCTGATCTAATGGGAGCACACCAATCCAGCTGGACTGGGACTGAATGAGCATATGATCAAACCAGACTCTCTGAATGTGGCAGTGAATGGGGGCGGATGGAGAAGCCATCAACAATGACACATAAATATTTTTTCAAAAGAAAACCACTCTCACAAATATGTAAAATAAAATTGGACAATAGTGTATATAGACTAGTCTCCAAAAGAAATTCAAGGGCCCTTGAGGATTAAAAATGATTTTTTATAAAACTAAGCCAACATTTAGTATTTTATAAAGATAGATTCATTAGTCAGAAAGAAACAAAAATAAGTTAACTCAATTATGGTCACACAAGCAAAACTACCTAGGAAAATATAATGTGGCCAGCTCTCAAGAAGGATCTGAAAGCATAGACAAAAAGTAAATTATCTTTTTAGGCTGGGGTGGCTTCACAGACATTTAATCATAAACATCCAAATGACATGCAGACTGGAAATTGAGCTGAGCCATTCTTCAATAGGTTTTCATTGGGTGAAAGACTAATTGGCGTTTTAAGTCCTCTGAGTATAGAGTAGAGTGACATCATCCCTAGGGCCTTTGCTCTACTAAAATGGTTTCAGACAGGAAGAACTAGGATCACCCTTTCAGAAGGGGACCAACAATAATCAATGCTGGTATAGCTTTATCTCAGATCACCTAAGTGCAGACCCTGGTAAGTGCCTGAGAACCATAATAATCCTTTTGTAGACCTGACGTCATCAGTCAGGAACTCTATGAAGAGCAGCTTACCCTTATCCAACTGTGACTTCTACCATTTAATCCTTGCTACCATATGGATACACAAGACTTAAAAAGATTCCTCATGGTGCATAATTGACCTCATGAAGAACCATTACGCTCTTGGCATAAAGAATACAATAAATGATATCATGTTTAATTTCAATTTAATGCTGAAGTTCAGGCTAACTCCACTCTCTGAAAGCCTTCTCTGTCTCTTGCTGTAGCTGTTTTCCTTGCAGTTTCACAAACTAGAGTTAATTCTGAAAGCTCTTCTGAACTAAGGTAGAGCTAGAAAACCTTCCATGCAGCATTCTAGCTTCCTCTAAATTATCTAAATATTTTGCTGTTTTCAACAAAGTAAAATAGACTTTCTGGAATCATAAAATACATTCTAATGAAATTCAGAACTTTTTATTGTGTTAAGCATGAGTTTTTGTCATTTAGAATAAGTAGACATTGATAAAATGAGTAAAAATACTCTTACTCAATTTTTCTAGACTATTAAACATGTAGTTTTATTGTATTAAGAGAGTACTAAGTACTTTTATCGTATTAAAAGGTACTAGTTTGATTTGGTGTAGAGGAATTTAAACCCAAACCTTAAACAGTATTAAAAGAATTAAAGGTTAAAAAATTAAGACCTTGCAAGTCAGTCACTACATGCCCCAAAGAATATCAACATCTAAGGAAGCTAGCTCTTAACTGTGGGAGTACAGTTTTCAAGAGAACAGCTGAAAGGTATTGAAAAGGAACAAGATCTCTTTTTCTGCTGGAAAGATAGGAGGAGTCAGCGGCAAAACAAGCCGAAGGGGTGAGGCCTGGCCTGTCTTTGATGAGCTCGGCTTAAAGGACTCTAAGAGAGGAAGCCCTACATCCCTCTTAATATTTCTTTTACCTCAACAAAATTAGCATTAACCCACCTTGGAGGGCTCTATGCTCAGAAAGCAAACAAATCAAAACAGCAATAACAATCAAAATGTCTAACTCTCCTTAGTCATATGGACCAAGTAAAGAGAAAACATCTCTTGCACTACATCAGCCTCAGTTTTGTATTGAACATTCTTCTTCTTTCAGGTCATTATCATCAGTTTATCTTTGGGTGTTGGAGTCCACCAGTCACGAGAGACATTTCTTTATCAAGAACTAAGAAATTTAATGGATCTGGATTCTTGACTAAGATAGACATATACCATTAGTTACAACAACAACTGAGTTTTGCCTTTATGTAATTTAGTTGAAGAAACAATCATTTCTCATGTATACATACAAAAACATAGCACATTGTCCCACAAACATATACAACTATTAATTTAACAATTAAAAAATAAGTTAGAAATAGGACGAAAACTTCCCAATAAATTGAAGGGAGAATATTAAAGTGATTATTAAATATAAACAGAAATTCATGGTAATTTAAAATAATTCATTTTAGAAGAAGAGTAATTGCAAAAGTGCTTAATTATTTAGATAAATTAGAAATGAAACACGTACTTTTAAATAATTTTTAAATATGACAAATTAACAAAATGTATATACACCCATGTATATGTAACAACAATTAATGAAAAACAGAAGTCAATAATTTGAAAGACAGCAGGGAGGGGTACATATGAAGATGTAGAGGGATGACAGGGAAGGCAAATATGTTGAAGGCTATATTATAATGCTAAAACAAACTTTAACAAATTTTAAAATGCAACAAAATTCAACACAATTTATGGGATATTAAATTACAGACATGCATTGTATTGTTATAATGAAAATAATTGCTTTATACAGTTGATATGCAAATATATACTCCTTTAACAGAAACAAATATATATATTGTAGACTACACATATATTGTATATATATATATATATATATACACACACACACACACAAAGCAATCTAACTAGGCATTGAATTGAAATGTCTATGAAAAATCAACTAAATAGATATTTCAGAAGAAAGTATTTAATATGATAATGACTGACATCATCAAAAAATTGAACACAAAACTGTTAATAAGAAAATGTTCAACATAAAACGTTAAATGAATTGTACACCTCCACCTAAATACTGCATAGTGAAGTGCACAATATCAATGATAAAGAGACTGTGGTAATGCAGGGTACTACCAAAAAATAACAGCAACAGCAAAGGAACACAGGTACAGAATGAATCAGCTGGAACATGTCTATAGGAAGATTGTAAAGCTTCATATAATTAAGTAGACAACAGGAAGCATACAATCACTTAAGGATCTCATAAAGTCGTGAGGTAAAGCAGATATGAAAAAAAGAAATAATGCATTTCATGAAGAAAAAGTTCAGTGTTCTTTTATGTAGACAGTGATCATTTTTAATGGGTATTCAGATACTAATATTCACTAGTATGGTTATTTCTCATTGATTTTCCTCCATGTTGTATAAATTTCTAAGAATAATTCCCATATCTCTTGATTTGACAGCACGTTAAAAGTTTCAATACGACAAAGTCAGGCATTTAAGCTATTCTATGCTCAGCACCACAACACACATCTTTGGAGTAGCTGGTGTTGATTACCACACATGCCATGCTGGCATGTCTATTCTCAACATCTCTGTTACTGAAATTCCTGCTTTCTACTTGGTTGGGTTCCCAGGGATGGAATCTGCACACATTTGGATCTCCATCCCCATTTGCCTCCTGTACACTGCAGCCATCCTCGGCAACTGCACCATCCTCTTTGTTATAAGATCAGAACCTTCTCTGCATGAACCCATGTATTATTTCCTCTCCATGTTAGCTCTCTCTGACCTGGGACTATCCATTTCCTCTCTGCCTACCATGCTCAAGGTTTTCTTGTTCAGTTCTCCAGAAATTTCTCACAATGTGTGCTTTGCCCAGGAGTTTTTCATTCATGAATTTTCAGCTATGGAGTCATCTGTACTTCTGTTCACACACTCAAAAGTCCCATAAAATACTCAGCTGAAAGTTATAATGTATACACAGGGGACCTGGTGCAGACCTGTATAGGCCCTCTGCTTCAGTCTCTGTGAGTTCTTACAATCTTTGCTCAGTTGATTCAGACGGTTTTGTTCTCCTGATGTCCCCCATTCCATCTCTCTCTTACACTCTTCCTGCCTCCTCTTCTTTGGGGTTCCCTGATCTCTGAAGGGAGGGATTTGATGGAAATATCTCATTTTGGACTATTTTAAAGGAATCTCCTCTCTCTCTCTCTCTCTCTCTCTCTCTCTCTCTCTCTCTCTCTCTCTCTCTCCTCTAGCTACTGTGTGTGTGTGTGTGTGTGTGTGATGTTTATCTGTGGTTCTGTGCATTTACTCTCATCTGCTGCAGGAGGAACGTCCTCTAATGATAATTGAATAAGGCAATGAATTATGAGTATATCAGAATATCATTAGGAGTCATTTTATTGATGAAGTTTTAGACCTGTAGTATTTGATTTTATCCTAGGTTCTGGGTTACCCAGTTTCTGGTTTTTGGTTACCCTAGCAGTTCTGGGTATGGGTTTCTTCTTGTGGAGCGGGCCTTAAATCAAGTCAGACATTTGTTGGCTGCTTCCACAAGCTCTGTGCTAACACTGTCCTGGCGCGTCGTGTAGGTCAAAGGTTTTGTAGCTGGGGAAGGTGTTTATGTTTCCCTCTTGGTAGCCTATAGAATGCCTTCCTGCACAAAAGTCACTGAGCCCAGGCAACACCAGTCTTAAGATTATGGGATTACAATCCTTTATATTCCTTAAAGAAATATTCAGTATGTTTATTTGAAAACTGAAAATACACGTTCACATGAAAACTGGGTTTTTGAGAAAATATGACTGAAGTTAATCTCTTCATTTAAACTATTCTCATGCAACACAGGGTCTCGGCAACTATAAACATACTCCTGCGGCTCATAAAACCAAATTTATATGGACAATGACAATTTTACACAAAACACATTAAAACAAACAATAAGAATGATTCTTTTATTAGAAAAAGTACTTTGTTCACTTATTTTACTTCCTTATTGAGCTGTAGAATATAAGCTTCTGGTCCACGCTGTAGACAGACAGCGGCCTGTCTTTCTGGTCTCTACGGCAGTTAGCACACAATGATACAAATTCTTCAGCACTGAGACTAGTCTCACTGCAACTTAATATACCATGGCTGGCTGATATCCATGGGAGGCCCGTCTGCATCTGAAGAGCAACAGTGGAGGAGGAGTGGATGAGAGCATGGGGCAGGAGGGAGGAACTGGAAAGAGGAGAGGGTGGGAAAACTTTGATTGGGGTGTAAAATAAATAAATAAACAAACAAACCAAAGACTCTTGAGCACATTGAGTTCACTTCCAACTCTCTGCTCAGCTAAGCCTTGAATTTCTAACCCCACACTCATCTTTACATTATATAATTGTAGCAAGAGTTTAGTTAAGTGGGTTTAACTAAATCTCTTCATTGCTTATATTATATTACCTTAGATACATAAGTGCATTACTTATATACTACAATTATTTGGTTGACAATTGATCATCCTGACCACATTCAGCAAGCAGCAACAGTAAAACAAAACTGTCTTGTACCTTAATGCTTACATTAGACATTTCTCATCCATCAACCAACTTATCTATACCTTCTCAGTCTCTCAATTCTACTTTTATTCAGTTATTATGACTTGAATCTGATTGCTCTCCCCTACTACCCCATGAGGGCCCTATATCACCATGAGCGCTCCCCTGGATAAAGTTTCTTTGCAGTTCTTTGACAAGTTTCATGATGTCATGACTTAGCAACGAAATAATAATTGGACACCTACCAATGGCTCTATGTTCACAGTTTTGAGTCCTTTGTTTTAACTCTTGATTAGATATCCACTGATATCTAATTTTGGAACCACTGTACTGAGGGAAAATCAGTAGAATCACAGGGATGGCAGCTCTTCATTCTTGAGATTTGAGTACAGTGTGTAAGCTGTGCTAGCATCCCAGGTACATACAGTTGGGCTAAAAACACAAGCTTCCTTCTGAGAAGCTCCATGCAGAGCTGCAAATTCTTCCTTCTGACTCTGGCTTGAGCAAGAATGTCTACTTCCATGCTAGAGTGTCCTTCCTGAATCCTGATTTTGAATGGGATCTGTCCTCCAACTTTGATAATAGGATTAGTTAGTTTCCCCTTGTGAGGATTTCCTTGCTCTTCAACTGGCCCTTATCATCCCAGAGCAAGCCTGGATAGGCTTTGTTTACACATCTTTTTGACCCTTTGTTCACAATGTGGCTCATGAACTCTGCTGACCCTTTTCATTTTCATACATTTGTGGAGAATAATCTGAACCTTCAGTGGCCTCCTTAGGGAATCTCACCACTACCTACACTGTCACCCTTACGACACTCCTTCCCACTTGTCTGTTCTTCCTTCCTCCTTTAGCTATAAATTTTCCTTCAATTCCCTTTAGTCCTTCCACATGCTACTCCTGATCTGACCCCATCCTCCCCTTTGTCTATCTCTGACACATTTTCCTCCCCACCTGGGCCCATCAGCACTGCCACTACTAGATCATTAGAATTCTAAAATCATAAGAACTCTCAAATGTAGTTGTTTCTCTCTCTCTCTCTCTCTCTCTCTCTCTCTCTCTCTCTCTCTCTCTCTCTCTCTCTCTCTCTCTTTATTCTTTACTCTTTAAGGGGCCTGACATCCAGTTCCCAAAAAAATATATGTGGAGGCTTATTCTTTCTTGAGAATGCTTGGCCTTACCTTGGCTTGTTTCTGATTTTCTTAATTTAAACTAACCTGTCTACTATTTGCCACTGGGCGTTTATTTTTCTATATTTCTGTATATCTTTTCTTTCCTTCTTATTCCATGTCTGGTTGTGTGGCTAGGTGACTGGCCCCTGGAGTCGTCCTTTTCTTCCTTCCTCTTTTCTTCTACCCCTCTTCCCAGATTTCTCCTTCTGCTTATTCTATCTGCCTGCTAGTCCTTCCTGTCTTTTCTGCTGACTCGCTATTGGCCATTCAGCTCTTTATTAGACCAATCAGTTGTTTTAGACAGGCAAAGTCACACAACTTCACAGAGTTAAACAAATGCAGCATAAAAGGATGCAACACATCTTTGCATCATTAAATAAATGTTTCACAGCATAAACAAACCTAACACATCTTAAATTAATATTCCACAATCTCAAGAGACCCATGCCTCCTTACAACCAAAACAAAAGTGCCCAACTAATTAAGAAAGATATAGATTAATTGAAACTGAATACTGAACAAACGTTGGCTTTGGGAGCAATCAGACAGCTTAGGATTTTTCCTCAAATATCACCTTAATGTTGTCCAAAGTCTCCATTTAATTATGCATTAGAGCCAAAATTCTTAAAAAGTACTCTCAACAATCTTGATTTAAAAATACAACTACAAATGATAGTTCACACCTATAATTCCAGCACTCAGGAGAAAGAAGAAGGAGACTGAAGAGTACAAGATCACCCTCATTACATAGTGTCTTAGAAGCCAGCTTTGGCTTCATGAAAATATGTCTCGAAAACATTTATATACATACATATATATTAAATAAATTTAAAGTCTTATGTTTTATTCTTTTATAAGTCAGTAACCCAGTTCCTCTCATTTTTGTCAGAAATACAATTTGGATTAAAGTATAAGTAGACTAGATATGAAGTGTCACGACTCTCTGTAACTCTACTCCCAGGGAAGATGATGTCCTCTCCTGGCCTTCACAGGCACCAGACACACATGTAGTATACATACACAAATGCAGCCAAAACAATTATATGTATAAAAATAAATAAATCTTTTAAAATCATAAAGATTATACCAATGTTTTTCTAGTTTTTGTATTCTTTATTTTACATGTACATAAAATCATTCATAAATATGTGTGTGAGAAACACAATGAGAGATAGACTCAGAAAGAAGGAAAGTCATAGTCTATAAAGGTCAAACCTGGGATGTTTCATGCACTAAGCAAGGAGGCTGTCATGAGCTGAATCCACCAGCACTTCGGATTTCTTGATTCACTGTTTTCTCTTTCCGATGGCTGCTTACAACACTTAATAGGACAGTCAATACAACTATGACGTGGTGCATTAGTACCTACATGAACACAGAGGAACCCCAGAAGTATGGAAACAGATTTCCTTCACCCTCATTTCTCCTGTCAGGTCCCACCTCTCTGAAACTAACTGCAACTCATTGCTGAGCTAATGGGAAACCTGCTTCCATTCTTGACCTTCTGCAATGGACTCCAACTGTGCAGCAGTGATGTTTTATTACCTCACTTACATGTTATTAAAAGTTCATATTTATGTTTAGTTTTTCCATCTCCCACCTATCATGTGACAACAAAGGGCTTAGGTCATATAACCTGTACCTCCCAAGATAATTTCAGCTACCATCTAGTCTCTCACATTATGGAAATTTCTCTCGTTTCTCCAAAGTCAAGTTTTCCTCACCATCTGTGTTAGAATCAGCCCTACTTCTCCAGTCTAGCCATGAGCAGTGAAATTGCACTTTCACTGGGCCTGTGGGCCCAAATAAAGCAATCTGCTCACTTGCCCAGAAGAACGGTTACTGTTCTATACCTACAAAGAAAATGTCTACTGAAACCTTTGGCTTCATTATTTTCCTCACTCGGAAAGTTTTGTTTTATTCCCTGTTTTACAATTGAGCTCATGGAAGAAATCTAGATATTATCATCAACATACATAGCACATACAACAAATATAAAAAATTATGGGTATGCATGGGCACACGTGCACATACAGCTAGTGTTCTAGACATATGAGAAATTTTGTCTTATTCCATACTGAGACACGATTCTATGCAAATTCTTTCAACCTGACTACAAATAACATTTCCTTCAATTCTCAGATAGTTCTGGAAATATGGTGGATCATAATTTTGTAATTGCCTTGCTCCTGCTCCTTGCTGCCTTTGTGTCAATTCCAATGTTAGAAAAATTTTGATTGCAGGGCTGTCCATATGCTAAAGTGAAGATATGACAACAGTATCCTTCTTTATGTTATTTTTAGTTCTTTTCTGGTGCAAGTTCTTAAGTCATACAAAATAATACATCAAGTATTAAGACTGCACTGTTTACAGATGTTTTCAGATTCTGAGAGACTTGAGGCTTTAGTTATTCCTCTATTTCTCTAAATACTCCACATCTCTCCTGGGGTACAACATTAGCAATAGTTTCAGACTCACTAGATTCCAAGAGGGGAATAACACGTAGAGTATTACTGTGTTTAGAGCACAGCACCACAGTCTTGGGATGCATTCCTATTTCTATCTACAGTTCCTAGTTCTTCCTTCATGTGCTGTAGGTTGTAGTTGTAATAGTAGAGGAGCTTCAGAAAGGATTTATGATAATGTTTAATTTTTACTTTTAAAATTATACTTTTTAAAATATGTTTTATTAAAAATATAATTACATCATTTTCCCCCTCTATCTCCTCCCAAGTCCCTCATTCTTTCACAAATTTTTGGCATCCTTTTCTTTAAGTATTACTGTTATGTGTATAGGTATATGCACAAAAAATAAATATATAAATATAACCAGCTGAGTCCATCTATTATTTCTTGTATGTACATATTTATATGATTTTAGGGACAACCTCTTGGTATTGGATAATAAATTAGGGACTCATCCTTTGGTAGAAATATTTGACCCTCACTCATTCATCATTATTTGCATATCTCTCTTCAAAAAGGGAGGTCTTAGTATATCTGTAGGTCTTTGTCTAGAGATCTACTCTGGTGTGCCATGTGGTGCTGATCTTGGTATATCTGTAGATCTTTGTCTAGAGATCTACTCTGGTGTGACATGTGGTGCTGGTCTTAGTTTATCTATAGGTCTTCATCTAGAGGTCTACACTGGCGTGCCATGTGGTGCTGGTCTTTATTTATCTATAGGTCTTCATCTAGAGATCTACACTGGTGTGCCATATGGTGCTGATCATTGTTCAGGTCTTGTTTGGACAGACATATTGGTGAGATTTCTCAATAAAACTTCTCATTTTATCAGGTCGTCTGGCTGTGATAAAGACCCAAATTACACAAAATAGCAAAAAGACTCAGGGGATTATTTCTATATTTATATATACTTATATATACACACAGTGTGTAACAACTATAATCAAAGAAACAAGCTATCATTTGAGATTGGAAGGGGCATAGGAGGGGTTTAGGGTGGGTCTGAAAGAGGCTAGAGGGAGGGAAAAAGAATTCTATTTCAATTAAAAACATTACAAATTTTAAAATCATGGTAGTGAAGCCCAGTGTCAGGCCTCCCTTCTTACCATGTGTTTGAAGGTCAAGATTAAAGGAACAAAGGCTCATCTTTGTCTTAAGCTGTGCTTATTTCGGATCATGACCTCTCAACACATTCTTGTTCTTCATGCATTCTTATCATAAATCTTTTTTAAAACTATGGTTTTATTAAAGATAAAATAACAGATAATAAAAGTTAAATGCTTACAATTATCATGTGGAAGATATTCAAGATATAGTTGGTTGCAAAATGTCTACTTTATTAGATATATACATTGATGGAAAACACAGTTTTTATCTTTGAACATAATAAAACATTACCCATTTTTCTTGTATGTGTATGATAATTTTGTCACTCCTTCTAATGAAAATACACATAAACTTTAGGAGTTCTATAATTATATATTTATAATTATCTAATTTCAGTTACTTTTTTGAATAATCTTTATATTATGTACCATTATTCTTTTGAAAATGTCTGCTATTTTAACCCAAATCACCTACAATGACTACCTTCTTTGAATGGAATACATTTGAGATCAGTCCATGCCTTTATGTTGTACACAATGGAAACTATTGTATTACACTGCAGAACATTTCATTTCCTTTATATGACAAGTTTTGTTTTTGTTTGGGGGTTATTTTTTAATAAGACAAGGCAAAAGTTCTCATGTTGAGACTGGACAAGGCAACCCAATAGGCAAAAAAGAATTTCAAGAGCAGGCAAGAGTCAGAGATACAACTGCTTCCACTATTAGGAGCTGCCACAGATCCAAAGCTGATAACCAGAACATGTATGCAGAGGACCTGGTACAGACCCATGAAGACTACATGCTTGCTGTTTCAGCATCTGCGAATCATGGGAGTGAACTCTGCTTAGTCGATTTGGTGGGTCATGTTCTCCTGATGTCCTCTATCCCCTCCAACTCCTAATTCATCCTATTTTATAGATCCCAGAAATAGCTGTGACTTGTTGGGCCTCATGAGGCCCAGGCATGAGGCCCAGTGTAATTTCCTGAGACTAACTTGAGTTGGCATGAGGCATAGTGTAACGTCCTGAGCCTAGCTAGGGTTTGGAGACCTGTCTATGGCTACCCGACCTAGTGTGGCAGAATATTATTGGCCCTTGTACCTTACTCTGCCTTAGTCCATCCCAGGCTTCTCCACCTCCATCACAACCCTATATAAATCCCTGTTTGATATCAATAAACAAGTTTCTGCTTCAACAGTCTCCCGAACTCAGTGGGTATGTTTGTCCCTGGTGATCAGGGGGAGGGCTGAATAGCGACACTCATCATCCCAGGAGAGTCCAGCAGGTCCCACTCTGACCCCCTTCTTTCTGTCAGAGAACCTGGCAGTGATTCATATCAAGATTTATGTATAATTTTATTGGTAATACATGTAAATATGGAGAAATATTATACACAGATCAGATTTTCAAAAACAAAAACAGACTTCAAAGCATTAAATGTATTCAATTTTTCTCAGTAATTTTTATATATTTGCACATAAAATATGTTTATCCCACATTAGGATCATCATTAAGTATTTAATATTAATTTGTCAATTAATGTATCTATTAATAATTATCAACTAATTTGTTGATTTATATTTAAGATTATCCCAATTTTTAGCTATTGTGAATAGTGCAACAAGAAACATGGACATGTAGCTATGCCTGTAGTATGTTAAGTCAGAGTTTTAGGGGATATAAGTGACATGGCACAGCTGGTCCATGTGGTACTGACAGCTTCAGTTCTTTGAGGAATATCCTCACTGATCTCTACAGAAGCTGTACAATGTTACATTTTCCTCAGTATTTCATGAAGCACAATTAGTAGAAACTCAGAGACAGAAGTTGGGGCTCAACCTGAAAGTCAGAAGAGTAAAGCAGACAGCCACTGACTCTTACCGCAACCTCACTCTGAAAATGGTGATTCTACCTCCAGGAATCCTCAGAAGGAGACTGTGACTGAGAGCTGTCTTTTGCCACTTTATAATCCTCTCTAGTTCTGGGATTAAGGGTGTGCACCACTAGAAACCTGGTTTCTATGATAAAATAGAGTGGCTACTGGGATTAAGGTGTATGTCATTCACTTCCTAAACATAACACCAATAGCACAGACACTGAGAGCAGTAATAAATAATGGGACCTCCTGAAACTGAGAAGCTTCTGTAAAGCAAAGGACACAGTCAATAAGACAAAAAGGCATCCTAATGATTGGGGAAAGATCTTTACCAATCCCGCATCAGACAGAGGACTAATCTCCAAAATACATAAAGAATTCAAGAAATTAGACAACAAAATTTCAAATGATCCAATTTAAAGATGGGGTACAGATCTAAACAGAAAATTCTCAATAGAGGAATCTCAAATGGCCAAAAGACACTTAAGGAAATGTTCGACATCCTTAGCCATCAGGGAAACGCAAATCAAAATAACTCTGAGATACCATCTTACTCCAGTTAGAATGGCTAAGATCAATAACAGTAATGAGAGCTTATGCTGGAGAGGATGTGGAGTAAGGAGAACACTACTCCGTGGTTGGTGAGAATGCAAACTTCTACAACCACTCTGGAAATCAGTATGGAGGTATCTCAGAAAACTGGGAATCAACCACCTATCTCAGGACCCACTCTTGGGCATATACCCAAAGGATGCTCAATCATACTACAAGGACATTTGTTCAACTGTGTTTATAGCAGCATTATTTGTAGTAGCCAAAACATGGAAACAACCTAGATGTCCCTCAATGGAAGAATGGAGAAGAATATGTGGTACATTTTCACAATGAAGTACTACTCCACATTAAAAAACAATGACAACTTGAAATTTGCATGCAAACAGATGGAACTAGAAAAGAGAGAGATAACCCAGATCCAGAAAAATGAACATGGTGTATACTCACTCATAAGTGGATACTAGCTGTAAAGCAAATGATCACAAGCCTATAGTCCATGACCCTAGAGAAGCTAAGTAACAAGGTGAACCTAAGAGAAAGACCTATAGATCCCCCTGGGAAGGGGAAATTAGATAAGATCTCCTGACAAAATTGGGAGAGCCTGGAGGTGAGGAGAGAAGGGAGGGTGGATCAGGAAGAGGACAGGAGAAGGAGAGAGGAAGGAGAACTTGAGGGAACACAATAGTAGAGGTAGATGAAGGACAGAGTTGAAGAGCAAAGAAAGAGACATTTTGATTGAAGGAGCCATTATGGGGATAGCAAGAAACCTGGCACTAGAGAAATTCAAGGAATCCACAAAGATAATGCCAGCTAAGACCATAAGCAATAGAGGAGAGGGTGCCTGAACTGGCCTTGTCCTGTAGTCAGATTGATGAATATCATAAACGTCACCATAAAACCTTCATCCAGCAACTGATGGAAACAGAGGCAGAGACCCGCAGGGGAGCACTGGGCTGAGTTCCCAAAGTCCAGTTGAAGAGTGGGAGGAGTGAGAATATGAGCAAAGAGGTCAAGACCATGATGGGAACACTCACTGAAACAGTTTTCCTGAGCTAATGGGAGCTCACCAACTCCAGCCAGACAGAGATGGTACCCATATGGGACCAAACTGAACTCTCTGAATGTGGGGAGCAGTTGTATGTATTGGGCAGACTGCGGGGCCACTGGCAGTGGCACCAGGATTTATCCCTACTGTTTGTTCTGGTAATTTGGGAACCTATTCTCTTCGTTTCTTACTCAGCCTAGATACAGTAGGGAGGGCCCTGGACCTTCCTCAAATCGATGTGCCTTACCGTCTCTGAGTAGATAGGGGGTGGGTGAAGGAGGTAGAGGGGATGGGAGGATGGGAGGGAGTGGGAGATAGGAATGGTGTGTGAAATGAAAACAGTTTATTTTCTTTTCTATTCTTTTTTTTTTTAAGGTGTATGTCATTGCTGCCTGGTCCATAAGACTGGCCAGTGTGGTTGTTTTACTTTTCTGATTCTCAGGCAAGCTGTATTTATTAAAATACAAATGAAATGTCACTACAGATTCCTCTTCCCCCATATTTTAACTAGTATTTGTTTGCTTGTTTGCTTGGTCACCATCTGAATGCATAAGATGGAATCTGAAGGTGTTTTTTTTTAATTGGTTTTTCTCTGATGGTTAAGGACACAGAACACTAACAGACATTTATTTGACATTTGTGCTTATTTTGATAGCTGTCTGTTTGCTTGATTATCTCATCTATGATTTGTGGTAATGTTTATATTTGTACTTCTTCATGTACTCTAGCTATCAACCCTGAGTGATTTGCAGTTTGTAATATTTCCCTCTCTCATCAGTCTTCCAAGAATTTAATGTGCTGTTCAGGAATTTACTAACTTCATATGATCATGTTTCTTTATATTTACTATTACAGTGAATTCTTTTCAGAACAGTTTATGCCTCTATCTTGATATATTTTCCTCTATCAGTTTCAAAATTCTAGATCTTATATTAGGCATTTACCCATTTTGAGTTGATCATTTTTCAGAGAAAAAGGATTTATCTTCATCTTTCTATATGGATACACTAATATAACAGCTAGTTTCTGATGTGAGACTTATACAGATTTTCCTCTTACATCTTGTTTCTCCTGTGAGTTTTCTAAGAGTTAAGCTTTCTAATTTTTCTGTGGCTACAATTTTAGAACAGTGCAAACCTAAGACAATAATATGGGCATTTTAACAACACTCAGACTCTTCTAACTTTAGAAGAATCTCTGTGTTTTCCTTATCTTGAATTTTTTCAGGCAAATGGATAGAGCTAGAAAACATCATTTTGAGTGAGGTAACCCAGATACAGAAAGACAATTATCACATGTACTCACTCATAAGTGGTTTTTAAACATAAAGCAAAGAAACCCAGCCCACAAATCACAATCCCAGAGAACCTAGACAACAATGAGGACACTAAGAGAGACATACATAGATCTAATCTACATGGAAGTAGAAAAAGACAAGATCTCCTGAGTAAATTTGGAACATGGGGACCTTTGGAGAGTGTTGAAGGGGAGGGGAGGGGTAGGGAGAGGAGCAGAGACAAATGTAGCGCTCAATAAAAACAAAAATAAAATAAAAAAAGAAGACCTATTTCAGATGACTCTGGTTTTAAAATTTATATTCCCCCATGAATATTGTACACATAACACTTCTTAAATTCTTTCACAGAATTACTTCCAAAATATCTTCCTGATCCATCTTTAGAAATCCTTACATTTCAGATTGCAAGGCAAACTAGGTGAACTACTGCTTTTGAATTATCAGTCATAATACTAGTAAGTACATTATTTTAATTTTTTGTACATGTTCATGTTTCACACACATATTGAAAACTTTATTGAACAGATATGTATATGTTTATTAATCCTTTAACTTCTCTTACTCCATGAAAGGGCAAACACAGTAAAGTACACCTGCATCTCATGTGTGCTGATGAATCAAGTATCTTGAGGGGGAATGTCATTCTTTAATGAGTCCATAGTTGGAAGAAAGTAGACAAAATGAGTTTGCAAGCTGACGTGCACTGGATCCACCACACTGGTGTGGAGTTGTTGTGGGTTGCACGTGACATCCATCATATATGTCGCCATACTGTTTGCATCTCTAATTTCCTCTGTGTGTCAGAGAGTTGAAGATTTTTGTTGTCTCCTAAATCCAAAAACTTTCCTGAATCCCTTTTTAGGAAGTAAATGTTTTGTGTCTAACTCTGTACAAGTTGTTTATCAGCAGAGAGTCAACACTCAGCTTCTACTTTAGCTTGTTGGTTGGTAAGGAAGTCTTATAAGTCATTGACATTCATAGAACATGAAATTTTGCTAAAATTAATGTTAGTGTGTTCACTTTGGGTTTTTGTGATCCAGATAACATGGATTACATTAAATTCTTAACGAACCATTGTTCCTTATATAAATTTTCATAATATAAATTTCCTAATAAATTATTTAGAAACAAAACAATAATATCTGCTCTAAGATCCTTGCATTTTATTTGATGATCTCTTTTAACACTGATTTCTATTCCATTCATCAAATAAAAAAAGAAATATTCCTAATTCTTTAAACATTTTTCTGATTGACACTTGATAATGACTTGTCCGAAATATGTTCTTCTCAATATATTTTATATTGCTATGAAGGCAATGAAGTAAAATAGTTTTGAAAAAACTATGAAACGTTTAGAAATGAGGCAAGGAATCTTGGTATTCTATATTTTACTTCTGACCATGTAGCATCTCCCCTGGGTACATTTGGCAAAGCGTGTAATACAGAGCACAGAGTCTAGGATGTGGGAATCGTAGATTAAAATATCAACTCTGCTCCATGTTAGATGTGTGGAACAAGTGGATCTAGACCTTCATTTTACCAATAGTGCATATTTTAAGGTATATATTAAACTAGGCTGCTATGAAGGATAGGTAGAATATATCTTGTGGGCCATTAGTAGAAAACAGCAAAAACTATCAGGAAATGTCAGTTATTATGAGTAATAGTTTTATTTCTTCATCATTACTATTTACATTTCCCTATTAGAATATAAAATTTGTGGAAAATCATGGAATATTTGTCTTTTAAACAGAAAACATCTAAATACTTAGTAAAAATTATATATATATATATATGTCACCTTGGAAACTGATACATCTAATGAGTATTCTCCAACCACAGTTGCTTTTGCAGCAAGAAAACCACACCAGGTTTTTCAGACATTAAGAGTAATCTCTGTTTATTTTGTAAGGAGCAAACTAAGGATAGCCTTTCGGATTTGTTTTGTTTTTAAACTATAGATTATGGGGTTGAGCACAGGGGGTAAAATAAGGTAAACATTGCCCATCATAGAATGTACTATTTTGGGGGCTGACCGACCATAGCGATGCACCAGGGACAGGCTAAACATAGGAATGTAGAGAATAGCAACTGCTCCAATGTGGGACATGCAGGTGCTGAAGACCTTGTACCGTTCACCAGAGGAGGCAATAGTGAGGACAGAATGAATGATCTGTATATAAGACAAGACAATGCATGAAATATCTAACCCTATGGTCAGAATGGCCTCAACTAATCCACATATGCTGTTAGCCCGAGTGTCTGAACATGCTAACTTAATCACGTCTGGATGATAACAGTAGGAATGGGAGAGGGTACTCACTCTACAGAAAGAAACGGGCTTAAGGAGCAAAAGCAGGGGAACTACTAATACTATAGCACATGTAATCACTAGGAAACCCATCTGAACGATTCTAGAGGTAGTAAGAATTGTAGTGTATCTAAGAGGATTACAGATTGCTACATAACGGTCAAAAGCCATAGCCACCAGCACTCCAGATTCTGTACATGTGAACCCGTGAAGAAAAAACATCTGAACAATGCACCAGTCTAGACTGATTTCATTTGCATGAAACCACAGGATCCTCAAGGTGGTTGACATTGTAGAAATAGTCAAACCCAGGTCAGTGGCTGAGAGCATGGAGAGGAAATAGTACATAGGTTCATGCAGACTCTGCTGGGTCACAATGGTAAAGAGGATCATGCTGTTCCCAGAGAGGGCGGTGGCATAAAGGCAGCAGAAGGGCATGGAGATCCAGGCATGAGCAGACTCTAGGCCAGGAATGCCAGTCAACAAGAAAGTTGGTGATTTCATTGTGAAGTTGCTCAGGAATTCCGTGTTGTCCTGCATTTGTAGCATTTGTCTTTACAATACTCACATCCAAATAAGTAACAGACTATAGTGTCATAAAAAGTGTTTAAACAATTTTCTGATTAAAAATAACCACGCTAGGAAATAAATTACTTCATTCAAAAAACTAAAATGTATTAATCTAGCAATTATATCTAGAGACATTTAGGAAAGACAATGAATTTTTTTCCTTAAAATAAGAAAATATGTTCACATAATTCTGCACACTTATATATTTGTTTTTATATTCACAGAATTTTAAGTTCCACCAGATTGTGTGCACAGATAGTCATTTCTGGGAATGTAGAAAATAAAAATGTTTCAGTATGGGAGACTCAGTTCCTAGAACACAGAAAAAGAAATGCATTGGATTCGAATATGCTGTGTTTAAAGTGAGCAAGGGAAACCTACGTAAATATGCTCATGCATTTAGCATGATTCTGCATATGTGACACTCCAGAGTTAGATCTCTAGAAATATATCATTTTAATCCCACAGAATAGAAGAACAGACAAGGAGAATAGGTTATCAAAAGAAAATTAATGAAGACAGAGTATAGTGGAAGTTTAAGGGAAGGGTCATATCTCCTAAGCCATGGGAAGTCTGAATGCTTTATGAGAACCATGAAAGCAAAGACACCATGGCTTCCCCATGTACATGTTGATAACAAAGCTGAACTGCATGAGCTGCCAGGTTTAGTGTGTATTAAAACATTCAAGTTCAGTTCAGAGTATGTTAGTGATCTGGAGAAAAGCAGGTGAACTTGCTACCTGAAACTGACGCTGTGAAACTGGGCTTAGGGAGTGGGAATAGAAATGTGGTGGTGTAGGTTACTTCCTTTTCAGAAACGTAGCAATTAGGGCAATGACAGAAACAGATTGGGACTGAAGGAGGCTGTAAGAGGTATGGATGTGTTATGAAAAAGGGAGAATTTAGAGAAACATACAAATTTATATACTGCAGTAATAGGTCCAGTAGATGGTGGTGAACTTTATATAAAAGAGAGAGTTCAACTGATACATAAGAGTGTGAAAGCATCATGGGACTGAGCACAGTAAAGAGAGCAAATAGATCCCAGAAAGAGGAGGTTAGCATTTTCATTGACACTAGGCTGTGTCAGCTAGGTAGACTGGTGGAAAGTCATTCCAGGGAGTTTTCCCTCAATAGCTACAGTTCTGTCAGGGAATCACGAATGTAGATTTGCTCCTCTCAAATAGTACGGACTGGTGGATGTTAGCTTGAGGACAGGTAGAAGAGAGACTTAGACAGGCAGATGCTTCCACAGGCAGAAGTGTTTTAAAGCCCTGTTCATTTAAAATTATAAGTTACATAATTAATTTACAGGATGACTAAAATCAAAGAGTGGCAATGTTACTTACCTTGTTAAGGTTTTCAGTCAAATTGAGCATGAAATTTGCTTTACCCTTGTAATGTGTAATGTATCATTCTTCTTTTGCCATTTTTCTTTTCTTAAATATCTAATTTCATGAGTTTCAACAAACTGCTTGATAATATTATATGGATCCCCAAGGGTAGGGTAGAGTATACTATTACCTGAATTATCTGTAAGCTGTTTGAATATTTTTGTGTAGGCAATAAGTACAAAGACAACACAGTGATCAACCTTATCTATCTTCCTAGGACTGTGTGGAAACAGTAACTTACTATGTCTTTGCTAGCAGACATAGAACAGGC